>CAJNIZ010028469.1:44871-57008 GCA_905231905.1 Symbiodinium pilosum
TATGGGGATCTTATTATGACTTACCCAAAGCCATATTCTATCTACTTAAGGGGGACTATAAACTCCAAGCCTAACCTGAATCCTGAAATCCTAAAAACCTGGAGTCAAACTGTAGCCCTAAGCTGCCAGCCTCCCCTTAGCCTTGCGTAATTCAAGATTCAAATGTTTCTGCAAGCCCTAACTGCAAGCCCTAACTGCAATCCCCAAAGACTTTAAACCGAACCCTAGACCCGGAGCCCAAACCCTAGGCCATCGATCCGAAACCACAATTGCCCTTGGAGATTGCAGGCTGCAAGCTTCTAAGCCTTACATGTGGCCTGAACGACTGCGGACAGCTACGGAAGCCTTGCCCCAAGCTGCACAGGCTTTCTCACCTTGAGCGTTCGTGACATTGTTTGGGGGGTACATAGAAGACCTAGAAGGGTATGATAGGAATCCTAAACCCTAAACCCTAAACCCTATCTATATCTCAGGACTTGCAGGGATTTCCTGCAAAGAGGCAGCTTGGGCTTTATGATGTTTTATGCTGCAGCTAGGGTTTGATTAAGGTTTAGGGTTTAGGGTTAGTTTGTGAAAGGGGAGGCCCCGAAAGGGCCACACTGAAAATTGGGTCACTCAGTAGGATCCATTGAACTTACTAATGAGGGAATATAATCCCTATATGATCCCTATTCCCTTGTTCCCCACTAAGATCCATTAAGTGAAAAAAGACTCAGGTTGGGTGCCACTTAGAACGCTCATCAGAATCTTGATGTCTGTTCAAAAAAAGGTATGTGAGGTTGGTGATGGATTGTTCTGCCTCATCTTATTTATTTGGCTCCTTGCATAAATAAGTCATGTACTCTCACAGCTACTGTATGTATCTGTATTTTTGACTTACTGCCAGAAGTTGAATAGCATCCGTAACAATGCTATTATTACACTGCTACACTTACAAGACTGTTTTATGAGGTTCATGGAGCCAGCTCCACTATGTGAACTGTAGTCCTAACTCCTGCAAGGTAGGTTACGCAAAAGGTTCTATAGGGGACCATTGTAGGGTTTGGGGTTTAGGGTTTAGGGTTTAGGTTTAGGGTTCAGGGAACCCAAGCCAGCTCTACCATGTGCAGAGGTCTGCCGTGGCCTGGCTCATTTGCACAAGCACCGGCCAAAAATCTTCCACCGCCCTCGCGCCATGTTTATCTCAAGGGTGGATGGATCCTCATAGTGATCATTGTAGAATCCTTCGTAATTCCTTGGTAATGGTACTTATAATTATATTCTGCCTCCACACTACCTGAAGCACCAGTAACCTACGTGGCGATTTTTGTGAGAAACTAGGGTTTTTCCGTGGAGAGTTTGAATTTGGGGTAATTAGAGGGTTTTTCAAAAACCTAAGGAGTTCCTTTTTCTGGCAGTCCCCAAATGCAGGAGTATAGTAGTAAGGGGAAATCAAGGCAGACCCCCGTGTTTGCAAACTATTATGTGGAAGTTGATGATGTGTCAGATTTCGGTAGATTCCAACGCTACAGCCCCGCGTCTACATCCTTAACCCTGAGCTAGATTGCACAGGTGCCCACGAGGCCTTTTACTCATGTTTAGGCACTTCATGCAATGCGACGCCATGCTGGATGCCAGGTGATATCAAGAGCCAGAACATCCTCTTCAGTAGCGATGGTACGGCGAAGATAGCAGATTTTGGCTGCCTGGCACAAGTTTTGTGGATGTAGTTTGTGTGGTGCTCACTCTTGGAGGAGGGGATAGTTCTGTGTAGTAGTGTCCAGATCAATGAGAATCTTAGTTAATCTCTTTCCCCCCTTCCCCACTTCCCCACGAAGCACCCTGCAGTGGTTGCAACGGGGGCTTGATTTCCGGATTCGTTTGTTCTGCTGCGTGCCGTGTACGTTTGAGCGGCATCTTCCTGCAAGAGCCATGCTTGCTAGCATTTGAGCGAGCTCGTGGTCGGCGCTACTTGAGGCTTGGCCTGCATGGCGGCAGACAATGAAGTCTCTGAGATGGCTACCTCGCGCCGGCCTAAGTACCCTTTGGAGTAGGAAAGATGGTACCCCGGCATGTGCATTGCGGTCTTAACGTGTTCGACTGGTGCTTTCATTTGTTGGGCGATCTGGACAAGAGAACCCTTCCGCAAGCAACGTGTCGCCTAATACCTAGCGCAAGGATGCTCGTAGATCACTCTCAGGCAAGTTGCCGGTACAGTGGGCTATTCCGACCCACTGTACACCAGGCCACGTTGCATCGAGATAAGATAGCACATAGCTTGCCCCACGGCTACCACAAGCATTATTTGGCTGTGGGGGATAGCAGTGGGGCTGATGGTATTCCTCCCACAAAGGAGATCTTCTGAGTGTTGTTTTAGACCCCTCATAAGAAGCCCACTTCGCTGAATGGGGATCGCATTGCGGATTTTAGTATTGAGACCTTACAAAGCAAAGCCCTCTGGCTCCTTCTCTAAAGTGTGCTTCATCTTGCAATCCCAATCCTCAGACCAAATCGAGCCCCAGACCCGGGACCTTGGGCCCCCGCCAATTTCTTCATCGTTTTTCTTTGTCAGATGGCAGGACAGGCGTGGTGTCAGAATCCAGCGAATGCTACTCATTTGGGCAGGCCGGGGTCTCTGTCCGTGTTTGTCATGTCCTTGTTTATGGGATGCCTGGAATGATCGTGTAACCCTAAAACCTACAAACCCTATATAACCCCATTATAGTAGTTTCCATTTTCTTTTCCATTACCCCCTATGTTATACCCCTATATGTACCCTATAATCCCTACATCACCCATATACAACCCCTGCAATCTGTTTTTTCCTGGCAAGATCAGAAAGCTGGCCATCTCAGAGAAACCTAGACGCTAGGCAGCTCTGCTCAAAAGCAGGGCTCTAGCTGGGTATCAATTACTATAATGGGCTATATAGGGATTATAGGGTATATATTGGGGTTCTATTGGCATAATGGAAAAGAGCACGGAAACTATTATGTACCATCCGCAAAGGACTTCAAGAACGGTCCAAGGGTTTCGACCCAGCCCCGCGGTCGTCCTGCACCTCTTGAATTCCACCGCTGGGGTTTCCCAAATTAGGGGTACCATTTTGGTGGTCTCCATAATAAGGACTACAGTATATATTGAGGTCCCATTATTTTGGGCAACTACCCGTTATTTCATAGCAATCGCTTGGGCTGCCAGATAGGCGGGGGCAGTACAGACGTCGTGGAACGAAATGGAACTTGGATGAACTTGTGTTAAACTCATGGCAGCTGACTGTTGTGTCTGTCCTCTCTGCAACAACCTCTCTGAATCTGTCCATATGTCAGTAGCAAGAAGACAGAATACGCTCGTATAGGTATACGTTTATATGTACACATAACACATGTATAACCATGCATGTACATATATATATATGCGTGCCCATGTAGATGCATATGTTACAAATTGACAGTTACACTTGTATGTACATACATATGTATCCCTAAGACTCTTCAACAGTTCGGCGAGCCCTGATGGTCAGACATGCCAAGAGCCTGGCAGGTCCTCATAGAAATCCTGGTCGGCCGACCACCAGCCGTTTTGGCAAAAGATGGTCACAGCTGTGTCCGTGACTCAGTCAAAGTGATGCAGCTCATGTCTTACTGGGCTTGGGCTTAGGGTTTTTAATGGTTTAACGAGTATACAGTATGAGATTGTCATTCGCATGTAGGAGTTGCGTAGCTCTGAGATTGGGAGAACCATGGGAATAACAGTGCGCTCAAAAGGGGGTACAGACTATGCCGTCTGTTTGCTGAGGTGTTCTTAAGTGACGAGCTGCGGCCCAAAGAGGACTGGCGGGATGACGCACTGCAACTCTGGATGCCTGCAAGACTACGTTGCAAGCGTGAGAGGATCGTGCAAAAACGCGTGTGCTAAGTCGTCTCGACATGCGCCGGGAGCTTGGTCTTAGGGGTCAGGGCCATCCTGCTTCATTGCGGTTTAAAGGGTTATTAACCCTAAACCTACTATTTAGGGGTTAGGGTTTAGGGTCTAAACTCCTTACAGGGGATTCATTGCTTGGATTCACAGGCGCGCAGTGGCCTCTGTGCGCTGCCGCCGGCCTGGCTACATTGGCATTGCTGAAGGCTCAGACGCGACAGGTGCAAGGCAAGTTCATATCTTTAGTTGGAATTTGGCATATGAGTAGTATTTAATTTGTGGATAGTATGGTACCCAATATAGAGTAAGATTATATCCTCCTTTTGGTTATAGTATTTTATATAAGGAATATTATCTTACTAGGTTATCTTTAGGTGGAATTTGGCATATGGATCCCACCCTAGCAACAGTCCCTATAAAGTATACCCAGCTCACGGCTAGGCACCAGTAAGACATCCTACATGGGCCAAGGCTTTGCATCCATGAGGATGCTGACCGCCGACCCACCTTCCTGGAGGCAGGATTGCTTGCGAAGGATTTCGGCTCCTCCCTGGGAGATGTAAACTGGGAAGTCCATACTCCTGGGTATTAGGGAATGTAATAGGGTTATCTAGGGATAACGGAAAAGAAAATGGAAACTGTAGGGATTATAAGGATTATATATCTTCATATCATCCCCCTACACTTCTTCCCCAAAATTCCCTCTTCAACCGGAGACGTTTGAAGGCAACCGATATGCTCAGAGACTTGACTGCCGCGGCGGCAGCACAAGAAGCAGCGCAGGAGATGCGCTGTGATCCTTCCAGGTATCTGTGTTTCTTGGAATGGGGGTTTCCCAAAATTAGGGGTACCATTTTGGGGGTCCCAATAATAAGGACTATAGTATATTGGGGTCTATATTGGGGTCCCCTCCTTCTAGGTATCTGTGTTTCTTGAAATGTGGGTATTGGTCTAAATTCCCTATAATGCGGGGTCCTATATTTGGGTTCCCATTCTAATACAGATCCCTATATACATTTCCCCCATTTTGGGAACAGTAATTTAGGGAGACTACAATGTAGTTTTGGGGACCTCGGGCCCGTAAGTTGGTTAGGAGATTCCAGCTTTTCCGACTTCTGCTTGCAAAGTATACTGCTGAATGTCATTGTCAGTCCGCCACAGCACTCGCTCACTAAGTGCCAGCGCCATGTGGGTAGTTTCCAGAATTAGGGTCCCAACTTGCTCACTCTAAGTGCTTGGTGCCACACCAGAATTGCTACCGTAAAAGGGCCCAATATTTACGAATAGACCATGTGAATCGCACGCTGAGAGGATGGCGGCTGCCGCGATTCAGCCGAGCAGCAAGAGGTCTGCCATCAAGCAATCCCACTGGCCAAGCCCCAGGCCATTCTGACACCCGGCAGAGAGGACTCTACATCGGGCTGCTCTCCAGAAAATGCCCTGAAGCAGCCGGAGTTTCCCCAGCTGGAGTCAGCAGAGGTACTGGGCCAGCTGCTGCAGCACGCCCAGCACGTCAACCGCCCAGCTTTACAGGCTAACGCGACTGGGCAGAGGTCATCACCCTCCCGGAATTATGTACATCCAAAGCAGGGCCTTCCACTGGCCCAGGTCCATGTCAGGGCTTCTCCTGTCCAGCAGCACAGGCAACAGACACAAGCTTTGTCGCCAGGGACCTTGATGCAAATGTCACCCACTGCCGTCCAGGTCTGGCAACCTGTTTCCCCTGGTGGACCAAACGGGCCCAATGGACCAAATGCTCTACAACTCTTGCAAGTGGCAGCCTGCCCCCGCCCAATAAATCGACCCTGCGGTCCCTTGGGGGCTGCGTCCCCACACGGCGCACACCTGCAGATGACGCATGCAAAGTCCATGCAGGAGATGCAGGCGAGGTGTACCTAAGCTCCCAAAGTATGTAAAATAATAGCCTTAAACTCATAATAATAGCCATAAAGGCCATTGTTTTACATACTTTTGGGGTTCAAGTAGGGGTTAGGGTTCTTACATCGGGAAGAGAAGTTGGACGACTACGGTCGCAACCTGAGTTGTGGTCGCTTTACAGTCAAAGTAGTCGGTAGGTGGCAAACATCTCCAGGGTGGGAGCTTTCTTGTAGGGAACAACTGCATTGCAATTCTTCGGCCTGTAAGTAACGGGCACCACTCTTTTTCGGGAAGCTCCCCATGTTTTGTCAACTTCACGCAGGCAGGAGGTTGTTCCCCTTTCCTATCCCTTTGTAATCGCCGCATATCCCAGGTGTTCGCAAGGGCCGACTGTTTCGAGAAACCTCGTGTTGCCAAATGCAAATGTCTGCTTCAGCGAGGCGGAATCAAAAGGAATCGATCTTGGCCAACGTGCCAGCTCTCTTGTTCCGGCCTTATTCTGTTCAGGGATCCTACCCTTAATAATGGCGAATCAAACGGAAAATACAGTGGATAATTGCATGGAAGCTGGGTTATGTAGGAGTTAGGAGGGATACTTGCCAACGTAAGTCCTCTACAGCTCAAGCACAGCATGTAATGAGTATGACATCCCAAAACTTTAGTAGAAATGATTTCCTGAGTGAATGGGTGCTTTGGCTTTGCCTCCTTGAATGTGGGCAGTATGCCCGGCCAGCCCTAAACCCTAAACCCTACACCATACCACCCGGCCCAAACCCTGAACCCTACACCCTAAACCCTAAGCTCTAAACCCTGAACCCTAAACCCTAGACCCTGAACCCTACACCCCAGCCTACTTGAGGCAGCACCGGTTCTGGTTGGAGATCGACATCCGCCAGGCGTCGGCATCCTGAAGAGCTGGGTTGGGGTTTAACTGCGCAGCTCTGTCCCAATTCAACGAATGAAAGATGCCAAAAGATGCAAAAATGCTATATGAGCCATAGTCTAAACTCCTTAAAGAGGGTTATGAACGGGATTATATAGGGGACTACTATAGGAGTCATTCAGGGGGATACTAGGAGTTTAGACTATAGCTCATATTGTGCAAATGAACTATTGAAGCCAATGTTCGGAGGATCTTCGGGGCCTGGACCCCCAAAACGATGGTTCAGTTGGTTGTTAGTGAGGTGGAGCAGCATTCTCCCGGTCCATTTTAATCCTGTACTGGTATGTTTTTTCTTTGGAGTGGATACCTGACTCCTGGACTGCGGGACTGGTTTTCGAGCTGGTTACGGCACACATAAACTCCTCATTCAGTCCATCCTGAACAGACGCTGAAAGCCTGGAATCCTGGCTTTGGGTTGTGGATCTGCTTCGGGTCGACATGAAGCCTTCAGTAGTTTTCTTTGTTGAATATATGCCCATCATCACATATTCGAAGCCTAAGAAGCTCGTTTAAAAGCAGAACACGTAGGCAAATGCGGAGAAGGTTGCATATAGATATGTGTGTACATGTACAGGAGCCTCTGTTTTTTTGTTGAGAGTCTTCTAAGCTTGATAGGGTTCATGCCGTAGAAATATTGTTGGGGCTCACGGGAGGGTTCTCAACGCTATGGGCCCTTTGCCATACATACGCTATACCGCGTATTTTTTTGGGATCTACGCGGGAGGATCCTGTTCTTGAGGAACATTCGCATGCCCTGAATGAAGGTGCCGAAGAAGCTGTTGAAGGACAAACTGAATCTCTCTGAAAGCTTGTCTGCAGCGACTTGGGGCTTGCTACTTAGGTTTATGGTTCAGTACTTAACCGGGCCTTCGCAAAAGTAATGGCAGACACCAAGGGTTTACAGAACTTGCTTTTGTAGTCGTTGATTGAAGAGCGGGACAGCATGCCTCACTCTCGATGAACTGCTGCGCAGCTTCAGGGCGCCGGGCTGTGCTGAAAAAATCGCTACTGACCCCACGGGGCTTCTTTTGGGACTTCTTTGGTGGTGGCGGGAAGGAAGGGTACCCCTGCAATGTACATCGTTTTTTAAGAAACGGAAGTTTGACCTTCCCCAAAGCAGGTCTAAAAAAGAGCGCACTGCGACTGCTGACCACGTCCTCTTGCCTTTGGGGATGTGGCAGTTTGTTATATCAAAACCTATGCATCCCACGAGCGGCCGTGTCAAATCCCATCATCACTATGCATCAATCATGTGAACACATAAACGCTGAGAACGTCTGTTGTTGAGGCCTGAGGCTCAAGGTTTTTTTAGTAGATGTCTGCAACATACGCCAGCACGTCGGCGAGAGCAAGCACAACACTCTTCTCCACCCTCAACCCTAGACTCCTAGACCCAGCATCCATTCTGCCTACGCATCGCAGTTCATGGCTGGATTATGATTCAGCATGCCATATGCCGCCGCGAAACGCGAAACGTGCCGTGTCTTGGCTGCACTGCCAAAGTGGCTATGCGGGGTTTCCAAAAAGCCCTCTCTGGGGGTCCCTCGTATCAGGATTGTTGTTGGGGCATGTAAGGTTCCCGCCCAATTTGGGAAATGCCCAATCTAGATTCTTGAAGCGATGACTTTGTTTTGAAGTAGCTGTGTGTCTTTAACCGAATGACGAAGTCAGCTCGAGACTATCTCATACGCTTTGCGTCTGTCAATTTTGCAATCTACCCTTTGCCCCCTAATCCGTGAACCCCTAGCCCCAATCAACGACTGTCATATTGTGGCTGTGCAGAAGATACCTGGCTTTTCGATGTGAGGTGTATATATGTACAGCCATGGTAGATATGGATAGAACAGTAGCTATATAGATAGAGAAATGCCCAGCCTTGTGAATATCATTCATATATATATATACAATACAGTAGATAGAAAGAAGTCTTTTGCAGGCAGCCGCGGGGGCCAGCGAAGCTGCTGCATCAGGCATCATCGTGTATGCTGGATGAACAGTTTCATGGACCTATCCAGCCTGCAACAATACTCCTACCGCTCCCCTATTACGAAGACTGTATTATGGCGCGGAGTTTGCACATATTTATTCCTGCGTACGTGCTTTGAGAGCGATTTTTTCATTCTTGAAGTGGCTGTGAGCAGTTGACTTGTTTGAGGCCCTGCACAGAAGAAGAGGCCGCAGGGTTTTGCGTTTGCTGCGCAGCGGACGCATGGTTTGAGTTCGGATTGGTTGGGTGTTTTTAAACTTATTGAAGCTTATTTATCCCTGTCCAACTGTGCGTGGAATGGATCCCTAACCCAGTGCAGTACTAAAGCCAACCCCCTTTTGTTTGTTTTGCTCGATCTTCGCTGGCAGGTCACGGGGTGCAGAAGAGACTGTCGCTGCAAAAGCCACAGAGGCCCAACCCTTGTTGAGCTGCATTGCTGCTACGGAACTTGGGCTAAGTTGGCAATTATTTTCTCTAATTACTTTACCTTCACGTTCTGATAAATCAATTCCTTGTTGCTTTGTTGTGGCACGTCTTGGGAGGGAACCGCGGAATGGATTCATTACTATCCCCGACCCTGCCGGCATTTCCGGATTGTTTTGGGGGGACCCCCAGTTGCCTCCAATTTCAAGTCCCTGTAAAGTATATTGGATATTCAGGGGTCGGGGATGTTTTGTATTAGGCGGCGGGAGCTATCCTCTCGAGGCCAACGAGCCAACAGAAGCTCCGAAGGAAGTTGACGACACAGCGGGTGCACCTCAACTTGAAGGCGATGGCTGTGCTATGCCGGTTAGGATTTAGGATGCAGAACTACGGACCGTTGCTGTGAAGAGATGGCAGGACTGGCAGTCTACTATTATGGGGCAATTAGACATCAGCGTGTCCAAAGTTAATCACCTAATCCATCTCACATCCCTAAGATGGACCCCACAATGATCCTGATCGGCACAATAATCACATACGGAAAGCTCTGTTTTGAGCAGCTCCCGCATTCTGCCAGCTGCGGTGGATCCACTTTTCGATGCAAACTATTTGGGTTTGATTGTGCTTTGAGCTCAACAATTCCATTCTGATGCTGAAGACAGCCCAGTCTTGGGGCTTAGGAGATTTGTGGAGTTGTGAAACTTGTAATGCCTAGCATGGACTTCCAACAACTTAACTGAAAGTAAACCCTCTAAACTCCCTCAACTTCCAGCCCGCGACCTCTAAACATACATCCGCAAATCAGATGGGAGTTTCTTCACGTGATCTCCAGTTTAGGGTCTAGGGTTCAGGGTTCAGGGTTCAGGGTTTAGGGTTTAGGTTCCAGGGTTTAGGGTTTAGGGATCCTTGAAGGATCCCGCAATAATCTTCCCTGTATATTCCTAGAGACTCCTCCTCTTTTGATACCGTGCTTCTGTCCAGGAGAGCTTCCGAACGAGGCTACTCCCGAGGAGCTGACTCGGAAGCAGACTACAGGCAGTATAGGGGTTTCTCAGTATATAATATAATATACTATTTACTACATATATATATATATATCTTAGCATATATTGTATATAATGTACGGTATGTAATAGAATTAGTATACAAGTTTAGATTGTAGCTCATCTATCCTTGCGCATCCCTACAGCCCCCATCAAATGTCCTTGACCAAGGCACATGTACCCTAAACCCTAAACCCGAAACCCTAACATCTGGCAGGTAATACTGTGAGCAAACGCATCCGCTTCGCACCTGAGGAGTCCAAGTTTGCAGGGTTTGGGTTACAGGCTTTACGGGTTTGGGGCTGAGAGTTGAGAGTTTAAGGGTTTGGGGGTGATAGTCCCCCTTAAGTAGATAGAATATGGCTTTGGGTCTATTATAATAAGATCCCCATATACCGCATATTCTATCTACTTAAGGGGGTTTATTTGGGGTAGAGGGTTCAGGGCCTAAGGCTGAAGGTTGGAGTTGAGGGTTGAGGACTGGGGGTCTCCTCTTCTATGCCACTCAAAAGGAGGCATCCTTTTCAAGGAGGGAGCCGAAGCTTTTTTTTTATGACTGTTTCTTTGAGCTTGTTCTTACTAATGTTCTCATTCGGGTGGCAGTGAGGGCAGGTTTTCAGGTCTGGGTCCGGGCAAGCTTCATCCAGCTCTAAATAGTACCAGCGAAGAAACAGCTGTCACGGCCCTCCTTTGCGAGGACCCACTGCGAGATGTCGTGATCGGATACATAGGCGATGATGAAGAAGATCCACCACAGGCATACCGGAATGAATGGGATCTGATGATAATCAGACTCAAACTGAACTGGGCTGCGGAGTGGCTGGAATGAGAGTGAAAGGAGATCCAAAACATTGTTGTGACAGTAGCCTGGGTGCTACTCTCCAAACCCCTGTGGAATCTTCATTCTAGTGACAAGTACACGTCTCCAGGCATTAGCATCCTTACGCTTATTCTGAGCTGTGAAACGCCTTTTAAGGTTCTTCTCTGCCGTGCCGGACTATCTTCAGCTGAGTTAGAAACTACTTTCTTTAACGGGCTTGTAGCACTGCTTTTAACTTTCCTGCGTGGCTTTACCGGGGTTATCCTGATTTAGGTCGTTTATAACACCAGTAGTTACCAAGTCCGACAAGCCTCCACGTAGCCCTTTCGAGGGGTCAGTGGGTCCGCTGGAGTTGAGTAAGCTTCTATGCAGTGACGTCCTGGTATATATATATATGGTACCGCAGTACAGCACTTTTGCAGGTCCAGAGGCAAAAAGTGCTGAAATGTCCCTAAAAAACCAATCTTTTTGGAGAGCCTACCTTGGAGACCTAAAAAAGATTGTTCTTTTTTAAAGGTTTTTTAGGGACAGTACAGCACTTTTCATCAAAAGGATTGGTTTTCCAGGATTTCAAGATTCCTCTTTAAATCCTAATTGGAATTTAAAGGGAATTCATATAAAACAAAGCCGCTTCCAAAACTAGACTTCCAGGATTCCAAGATCTCTCCTTGATTGCTAATTGGATTTTATAAGGAATTTATATAAAGCAAAGCCACCTCCAAAACTAGACTTCCAGGATTCCAAGGTATCCTGTTAATTCCGAATGAGATTGTAAAAGGGATTTATATATATGTATAAACAAAGAAAGCCACCTTCAAAACCAGAAATCGGGATTTCAAGATTTCGCTTTAGTTCCTAATAGGTGTTTTTGAGGAATTTATATAAAACAAAACCACCTCCAAAACTAAAATTCCAGGATTCAAGATTCCCCTTTGCTTTCTTAGAAGATTGGAAAATGAATTCGTTCCAATCCCTACTTGGTTTTGAGAAAGAATTTATATAAAGAAAAGCCACCTTCAAAGCTAGAATTCCAGGATTTTAAAAGGCATTTCAGCTGGAGCAAAGCCACCTCCAAAACTAGAATTCCAGTATTCCAGGATTTGTCTTTACTCAACTGAAATGTAAAAGGAATTCATCCAGAAA
>CAJNIZ010028469.1:57014-73598 GCA_905231905.1 Symbiodinium pilosum
ACCCTATTATAATATAGTAGTTTGCATTTTCTTTTCCATTATCCCTATTAATAGCCCCAATATATCCCCCAAGGCATGATAAGAATCTCCATAATGGGTGTATATATATATAGAGTACTTAAAATGCTTTCCCCAATGTAGTAACTGTTAAATGTATATTGTCAGGCTGGTTCTGCGGTGGCGCGACAGAGCCGTGATGTCCAGCAGTTGATCTCGGAAGGCGTTGATGTACCCGTAGCAAAGGACGGCCACTTCCACCAAATATTGAGGTTCCATTATAGGGTATATGTTGGGGCTATATTGGGGTAATATTGGGGTTATATAAGAGCCTCTATGACTGGTGACTTGTCACTACGATTTGCGAGTCTGGCCCTGCTTGTTGTCGCTTCTCGCGCCATCGGCTTACTGGCAAACACTACGTAACTTTGTCGTAACTTCAAAGTGCCTCATCATCAGCACGGGTATCGTCCTGCGCCCTCCCAAGCTTGTGTCGAAGTTCAGACGGCAGGACCAGCGCTCCCTCTACGTCTGGGTTGCTTTGGCCAGAACACCAGCAGCTGGCAGCAAAGGCGACGGAATGCAAAGAATATGAACTTGCGCTGCCGTGCCGCAGTCCTACCATGAGCTGGTCCATTCGATCAACCTTTAGTATTTAGACTTCAAGCTCCGCCCATGAACATTACTTCAGATTGGTGTTTCTGGACTGGTCCATACATACATAGAGGGCTCCAAAGTTCTCTGAAACATCCGACCTGTCGAGGCGACGACGGAAAGGAACCCGAGCCAGCCCAAAGACAGAAGAAGTACACCTGGACCCCTGCTGCAGGTTTAGGGTTCGGTTGAGCGGTTAGATTTAAAGGGTTGGGGGGTTGAGATTTAGGGTTGGGTGAAGGGGCCAGGGAGCAGATAGGAATTTCTTTTGTTTGTGGAGTTCTTGGAGCTGCAGCCCAGCAAGGAATGCCGATGAAATGATGCCGGTTGATGGCAAAGAAGCCCAAGACATTGACCTCCGATGTGATCTTTGCGGGAAGGACTGCACCGAGGCGAGCGAACAATCATTGATCTGACGTTGGTGTTCATACACCTTTCCCACTTGCATTGCCCATCGTTTCGGTGCTGTTCCACATTAACCCGACCATTGCAAGAGCAACAAGCTTCCGGACAGTGATAGTTTACAGGTTTTGGGGGCCTGCCCGGTGGGAATGCTGCTAGCAATGTTGAAGTGGCAGAGTCGCACTGCTGGCAACATGTCAGGTGCTGTACGAGTTCCGTTGCTACCAGCGCATGCGCGCCAAAGATCCTCGGCCAGCTGGAGGAAGGCGTCTTCATCCCTTTGTCAGTCTGAAGCTCAGCCTCTGCCTGCCACCTGTGAACCGCGCACAAAGGGCAAGGGTGCCTGATCAAAGCATGTGCAATGTTTCCGCATGCTGCTGCAATGAGTTTCGCTGCCAGAACAGTCCGAGGCTACATTTCCAAGGAATGTGGAAAGGGACTCCTAGGCCCCTTGCTTCCTGCTGACGAGCTTGGAGTTTCCAAATGGTTGCAGCAAGTGCTACCAGCTGGGTGCTTGCCAGCAGGCTCTGTGCATGACAGAGCCTTTCACAAATGCCATTCAAAACCGCAAGCAGCATAGCTACACTGGAAACTCAACGAGTCTTTAAAACATGACATTGGCTGTGGGGATCACCGGCTGCTAAACTGAACTAGGAATCTCTCAAACCAGGAGTCCCCCCTTCTTGCGTCCAAAATAGTAAGGTGCTTACTATGGCAATCGCCCCCCCATGATTTGGAGAATCCTTTGGAAAGTCAAGTCCCTAAGCCATCCCTTCGGGCCGTGCCCGTGCCCAAGCCATGGTTGCCAAGTGGTTGCTTCTATGGCTTGCCTGCGCGGTGCATGCAAATGATATGTCCGCGTGGAACGAGGACTGGATGACGGAAGAGTCCTCACCAGATTCGATTTATGCAAAGGGTATGTGTTGGCTGATGAATTCTCCTCACGTGGTCTCATATGGTCCCGAGACAGGTTGAAGAGATGCTTCTTGCAAGCGCCACATTGTGACCAATCTGCCCACATGAACACATAATGTTGCATAGTGTCGCATGGCCTTGTGTCAACCCAACCCATGCTTTACAGCGGCTGGCGGCTGATACAGGGGGGTCGGGCTGGGCTATGTCACGTGGAGTGGCTTCTTCATGTCCATTACAGTCCACAAAGCTGAACTGAATGTCCTGCTGTGCGTGTTATTGCTGGACAACTCTTTGTTGGTTTAGTGCCTTCCATAGCGTCAGTAAGGTTTCGGCACATGGACAAGTACTACTGTTCTACGTAAGAGTCGCTAGCTGCAGTCAGAAGAGGAAGGCTCAAAGGTTTGCACAGGTATGTTAGCCTGACATTTCCCAATAAAGCCGGTCATGCCAGTTGTTGCTTGCTCCGCACGCACTGCACGCAGTTTCTGGCAGGCTGTCGAGATGTTTCGCGTCCGCAGAGACGATGGGCAAATTGAGTTCATCGACAACCATCTTTACGAGGGTCCTGTATCCAAGCTGCCTTTACATGTCGTGGCCCTGTTTGGGATCACGTCTGGTGGCAAGTCAACAGCGTGCAGATTTCTTTCATGCTCCATGGGAGTTCCGACAGATTTCCCTAGCTCCACGATCCTAGGTCAGTGTTGGCCTGACTTTTACACGTTTGGGAATGCACGTATGGAAAGAACATGCCTGTTGTTTGTTACGGCCCCATCAGTGAAGACGTTCTTAGAGGCTAGCTTTGCTCGTGCTTTTTCTCCAGTGCTCGGAAAGCGGTTTGGAACATGGCTTTCATCAGGGTGTTATGAAGGCTCTCCTTCGAAAGCGTCCTTTCTCAAAGCCTCTTCTATTTCTCAGAAACTTTCCTACTCCGACAACCATAAAAGTGTCTCCACACTTATAGTTACTTAGTTATGACCACCATTAACAACCCCACGCTTTCCGTAACATTGTTTCTGGCTCAGAGCACTACCAAGATTAGATCTTGCATCCTAAATCCTGAAGCTCATGACTCAGGATTGGTCCCCAGCACGAACCAACACGTGGTCTCTGGGGATCTCCAGTGGTCGATGCAGATGGAAATCGCTTCATCATTCTGGACATCGAAGGCTTCGACAACAGCGAACAAGACCAGAAAGTTGCTGAGGCTAATGGAAAAGAAAATGGAAACCCTAGGTCCCCTTAAAGGGATATGTAGGGGTTCATATAGGGGACTATAAAAGGATTATAGAAGGATAATGGAAAAGAAACTGGAAACTGCTCTTTCTTGCGCCTGCTGCACGTACTCAGAAGGTTGCCTGAAACTAGGGTTGCCTTGCTAGGAGTCGCCAGAAAAAGGTTTTTATGTCTTAAGCTTTGGAAATGACCATATTAGTCCAGCATGGTCAAACCGCAAAATCCTCAGCCTGCAACAGAGATGCTCAAACCGACCGTCCCTTGCAGGCGGTTCTAAAGCTTCTGGCTCTCCTTTCGGAAGTTACCTCTGTATTCATCCAGGTGCGACGCACCCCGACCATTCAAGCCTCTGACCTGGAATACATTGCCACCTTCGTCTCGCAAGTGCGGAGCACCCTGCTCCAGAGGCCTGTGGCAGCAAAGGGAGATGCAGGTCCCGCTGACAACTTCCCGGCCCTGCTGATAGCGCATGTGATGCCTCTCCATCTCAAGCGCGGGGAGCAGGAGGAGAAAGCTTTGGAGATTACGAAGCAGGCCTTGGCCTCACAACCTGAAGTCATCCAGACAATCAGCGAGAATTATGTAGAGCTTTCCCGCAAAGAAGGGCAAGGTCTGCATTTTGATTACTTGACTCTCTACGAGCTGCCCATGTTCAAGAGATTTCAACAACTTATGGACACTGCCAAGACGCCGGCAGATCTGCAAGAGCAAGTGCGAAATCTGGTTGACATGAATGAGGAGCCTAGCTCTCCATTATACAAGGCAGGTGCAGCCTTCTTAGATGATGTCGATTTCCTGCGAGATAAGATTCACAATGTCAGCCAGGTTCGAACAGACGGTCGCGGACATGCGATTACACCGGAGTCGTTTCGTCAGCTGCTGAAGTGGGGTGTTCAAGAGATGAACAAAGTTGGCCCCTTGAACAACGTCTACCTATGGGAAAAGATTGCCATCGATGCCTGCACGAAGCAACTTCAAGATAAGATTGATGAACTGGGGGCCAAAGTCAAGGAGGTTGCAGCCAGCCAATCTGGAGGCTTGGTAGAAGCTATATCAGCTGCTACAGAGGAGCTGGAAGATTTGTTCAACGGCCTCAACCTCCAGACCAATGGAAAGGCGCGGGAGTCCTGCGACAAGATGAAGGCCAGCACCTGGGCACTTGCCACTCAGACCGCATCAGTGTTCAAAATTTGCTGGGTTCGGGATGTGGATCCGACAGGTGCCTTCCCAGACAGGCGGCGGTTTTTCTTGCACAGGCCCAGGATGAGCACGAGAACTCACACTTGGGCGCCCGCACTAGATTTCACGACATTTAGTTTGGAAAGCCAGGGATGTAGCCTCACGCGAACATTGACAAGTCATTTGCAGATGGTAAGGTTATTGGGCCTTTCAAGGACCAAGTCCTGCTGGAGGCCGGCCCAATGCGACTCTTTGTGCTGAAGTCTTCAGCACATTTGCTGGCCCATCTCATGTCGTCCTTGCGATGTCGAAAATCTGGACCTGTCTTGCCTTTAAGTTGGACTTGTGAGGCAAACAAGAGGCTAGAAGATGCCAAGAAGCGGGAAGACGATGCCAAGAAGCGGGCAGAGGATGCCAAGAAGCTGGCAGACGATGCTAACAAGCGGGCAGACGATGCGATTAAGCAGGCCTCTTGATGAAAGTGGCTTTTTGTGCTTGACTGCCTGTACCCCAGCAGCAGGCGACTAGATCATGCATGACGTTGGCATGTGTCGACAATGCAGTGCGATCTTTCCCATTCTGCTCCCCGTCACAGGTTGACGAAGCCAGAAGAGAGGCCTTTGCAATCACTTTGCATGCTTTGTTTTGCTTAGTGGTGGGAGATGCCTGCTTGCTCAGTCCTACTTGATGACTGGTTTGCGGCAACCTGGGCAGGTGAGGATGTGTAATATCCTGTGCTACTTGTGCTGACGGTAGTCTCAGCTGAGCTGGCACATGCATGTCCGCTGCCTGATGTTACATTAGATGCAGCGAGGCAACGGGCGCTCACAGCAACGTACAGCTTAGATCTGTGTAAGGAATGATGTGCCCTAACTTCGGTAAGGACTGTTTGGCATTTTTTGGGTACGAGAGGTGAAGCTTTGAGTCGGATCCCTGATAATCTGTCTGCTCGACCGATCGTATCATGCAGGTCGTCTACGTTTGCGCCCTATAGCATCCCATGATTGGATGAGAAGGCTGTCTTGCGCTGTGCACGTGCCAGGTTCAAGATGTGAAAAGGCACAGCGAGTGGCAACGGTGGCAGGATTACCTTCAGCAAAACCTTCCTTGGGTTGCGTTGATACTGCTCTCGCTGGCGATCATCATCCATCGGCTCCCTGACGCAAAGGGGCATCAGCCCGTTAGGCTGAAGTGTGCTTGCTGCATTTCTCCATGTATATACCCTTCGCTGGCTTTGCAGCTATGCTGGGCGATATAATTTTGACAAGTTTTGGGGTCATGCAGGTTTGTCTGTTGTAAGCGTAAGGATTCGCGCTTACCTTGCCTGCTACTTGAATGCAATGTCTGGGCCCGGGCGACCGCAGGTTCAGTGCCGCTGTGGCTGACTGCTGCTCCTGCTTCAAGGGTGCACCCAGTCTTCGCCCCTTGCCGGAGGTGGAGCTGACAAGGACCAGGGCACGTCATACACGTTCTCAGCTTTCTGAGGGACATCTCGCGCCGGTATGAAGATTATGGCATGTTCATTGCTTTTATCAGGCTAGCACAACTGTTAGTCAGTCGACTTCCTTGTGGTACCAGAATTGTATGATGTCGCGATCCTTGTGGCTTCTGACCAGTTTTGTTCTTCCATCGCCGGGGCTATTCTCATTGCGAGGCCCATGCTTTTAGCTCTCCTTCTTTCTGCAAGACTTAGTAGCCTGAGGATACGGCAGCTGGAGCAAGATCTAGTTCACATGCAGTCGCAACGAAGAGATTGGCCACCGGACGCAGGCAAGATGCAGGGTTTAGGATTTACAGTTGAGGATTTGGGTTTGGGCTTCATCTTGATAGTGGCGCTGAGATCCCAATAGTGAAGAGCAACCAGAAAGATCATATTGTTCTTAGGTGTTTCTAGGATGTGCGTGCCCTTACTGAGTTCAACAGCTGCAACAATGACCAAAAGTGTTGGAGACATGTGCAGCGCTCACCTTGTGAATGCCTAGATTCGACAGGCGCCTTGAGTCGCTGAGAGCTCGGACTCGGCCCATCAATCACAGTGAGGCCATCCTGTGCGAACACCGCCGGGGAAGGCCAAGCAGTCTCCAAAGTTGAGACCTGATGTAGATTATTGATGAAGCCGAGATCAGCGACTGTGAGCTCGGTTTTCCAGAACAATTAGTAGTAGTTTCCATTTTAGTTTCTATTCTCCCAATCTAATCCCTATAGAATCCTTATAGTATACCTATATAACTCCTATAGAACCTGAATATTACCTGAACGAATCGAGCTGACTCGAGCTGTCGGGAGTGTCATGCGGCGAGCATGTGCTCCAAGCCAAAACGCCAGATGTGGAGAAAACACATCCGCATGTGACTGCCTGTGGACGCTTGTTCGCAAAACAAAGCTCTGACTCACCTTATCTGCTGCTTGGGGGCCTTATCACTTTTGGGTTACACATGGGCACCCAATTTTTGAGGACAGCATCCATGGAGCCCATACAGAGGCACTAGAAAACCGGATCCGCCAAAACCCACACACAAGCACCATTTCCCTCATGTAGAAGCCGGAAAAGAAGAGTAGGACCATCTCCTTATAGCCCTGATACACTTGTAGCACGTTATACCTCAAATCATATCTCAAATCCCAATTTCAATTCAAGAGGCCCCTACATTTGGGTAGGCCCCTGGGATTTTTACTATTTTCCCTCATGGCCTTAATAGGGGACCCTATATACAAACATTTTTCAAAGGGTTTTGGGGGCCAACCCAGACATTCAGCGCAATATCAGAGCTGCAATTTTTACTGTTCATCATAGTATAACCCTAAGGAAATATTACAAATAGTATTTTTATTATAGGTCTAAGGAAACTACAGCTACATTCAGTGCAATATCAGAGCTGCAGGCCTTCAGACAGAGGCCTCCAAGTTGCGGGAGCGCCCGCATCTCAGAGGTAACTCTGAGACAGGAGATGACTGTGGGATGCCACATGGGGGGTAACCCTAAACCCTAAGCCCTATAAACCCTTTAAAACCCTATAAACCCTAAACCCTATAAGTCCTGAACCCTATAAACCCTATAAGCCCTATAAACCCTAAACCCTAAACCCTATAAACGCTAAACTTCTGGAGATAAGATCGGTGCCTGCGAGTGCAGTAAGGAGCCGCTTCACACTATGAATGTTTTTCAAGGTCAGGGCCCTTCGTGGAGTATGGCAAGCAAGCCCATCAGTTTAGAGTTCTTATAAGTTGTACAGGCCCCAGAATCTCCAACAAGGAGTCTATAACTGTAAGAATACCTAACACCAAAACCCTTTTCCTAAGCCCTCTCAAGCTTGGCAAGCCCTAAACTGCAAGCCTAAACTTGCCGATGCTTAAGCATATAATCCCTATGATCCCTATAGTGTCCATTTTATTTTCCATTATCCCCCCTAAAAAACCACTGGGTGGGGGGCCCTCCTAAGTTATGCCTGGGGTCCTCAAGGGGAGTAGGGATGGGATTATTCGTGAAGGGACATATGCAGGGATGATTACACTCCCGCAAGCGTCAGTGAACAATCCTAGAAGTTGGGTGAAGCACACGCCCAGTAATTTCAGTAAAATTGGAAGTGCAAAGACCCTAAAAGGATCCCTTGTGGTCACAAAACCCTGAAGCCCTGTGAAGCCCATGAACCCCAAAAGCCCTGACACCAAAAACCTAAACCCACAAACACCAAGCCCCCACCCCCACCTTTGAACCCTAAACCCTAAATAGTATAGTTTCCTTTTTTTACCATTATCCCCATCCAGCCATAATATAACCCTAATATTACCCCAATGGGTACCTATATCCCCTATCCGTCCATTTCATTTTCCATTTTCTTTTCCATTTGATTCTCCATTATAGCCCCTATAGTACCCCTACATAATCCCTACATTACCCCTATAGAATCCCTATATAACCCCTATATAACCCCCTATATAACCCTAATGTAACCCCATTATAACCCTAATCTTACCCCAACGGGTACTCAGAGGCATCTACCGCTTAGTCAGCGAAGCGGAGGGCCAGACCGCCTTGGATACCCTCCAGGCCTTCCCGGGTTTTAGGGCGTCGTGGTTGGGATTATAGGGTTTATGGGGTTTCTAGGGTTGGTTTCTGGGCTTTATTATGGTGTTTCTAGGGTTTGTGGGGGTTTCTAGGGTTTATGGGGGTTCTTGGATTTATGGGGTCGATCGGGTTTCGCGTTTAGGTTTCCGGGTCTCAGGTTCAAGGTTCAATGTCCAGGGTGTATGTGTCAGGGCTCAGGGTCTCAGGCGTCAGCTTTAGCGTCCCCGAGCATGTGCTGACCACATATGCGAGGATTACGCAGCGATTATATGGCGATTGGGTACAATCGTTGCTTGTAGGGATGATAAATCAAAGTTGACACTGGCCTCAGACTGCTTACCTGAAACACTCAGGATCTCTGGCGCTTTGCATCAAAAAGCCAGCGCTTGGTCCAAATCTCAGAGCTGTTTTTGCCCGGCACTTGGCCAAAACCCTGGCTGCACTGGACGCGCGGTTTGCATTGCAATCAGCTGGCTCAATTTTGCTACTGAGACGAACATGAGCAAGAAACGCACAAACATGCAAAACCACAGACTGCTTGACAATGCAAGCAACGCGCATCAGGGCACCACCAGCGTGCAGTATATGGGAGTTTCTCGAAGTTTCCACTTGTAGAATCATTAACTGGCCTGAGACACCCATGTTGAGTATGCATGTGAGTGAGGGCAAGAAGCAGCTGAAAGGCTGCGCATGGTAGTGAAGCTAAGCCGCTCCCTTTCCGGCAGATTTGAAGCTTCCCAAATGCACACCAGATGGGCAATTTGGCAACTGTCACACAGGGAGTCAATAAAAGCACACCCCATCTCATCCCAATCTTTTGACAATCCCTGTGCACGCCTGGGGCCTCGGGTTCCTTGGGTCCCCCATCTTACAAAGCTTCTAAAATAGTTTCAAGCAATGTCAGCTGAGCTTGTGGCGCCCATGGACGGACGGCCGAGGAAGCGGCCCAGGACTGCTACTGGCTTCTACAATACTTGGAGCGTCATGGGGACTTAGTAAGTAGGCTAATAACCCCTAGAAGCCATATAATAGCCCCAATTGTCCCCAATTGTCCCCTGTATTAACCCACTTACTAAGTCCCCAAGACCCTCCAAGTAGTCCAGTACATTAACAAGCGGCTTCGGAGGATTCTTGGGTTTTGATGGAAAGTTATGAGTCGGATGATAAAGTATCCTGTGGTGAGCTACACTATTAGCTCGTAATTCTTAAGCTCCACGTGGCCCAATAAATGCACTCCCCGGCTAGAAAAGCCCCCCCACCCTGGGAGCACCGTAACTAAACCCCTGCCACGGGGGGTTAGGACTGGCACTGCAGATGACTCCTGCGCACAGTTGGCCATGCCGGGGCTTCTGACTGCTCCTCAAAGCAGCCCATCGAGGCAAAGCGCTTATCAGGATAAGGTTTCGGGCTTGGAGTTTGAGGTTTACGGTTTCAGGTTTGGGGTTCGATTTTTTTTGGTCTAGGTTTCAGGTTCCAGGTGAAGGGTGTACTTTTCATTTTTGGCTATATTGGGGTTATATAGGGGTTATAAAGGGTTCATATAGGGACTTTATAGGGTTTTACAGGGGTCATATACGGGTTCAGAATGGCATCTCTGCATCTTTCAGGCCGCCAAAGGCCTCGCTGTCTCCCGTGTGGACGATCGACGATCTGGCAGAGGCTGACTTCGACTGGACAATCATCGATGGACAAGTGCTTGCCTTTCAGCTGCATTCAGCATACCCAGCAAGTGTGAGACAGTTTATTGAAGAATCCAGCACAGACTTTGGCACCATAGAAAAGCCCTGGGAACTATAGTAGTTTAAAGACCCAATGCGGTGCAAGCTCTCATCCATCAACAGTGACTCTCAGTGCAGGCCATTGACGGATTTATCCCATCACATCCGGGTGGGCGACTGATTTTGTCGGCGGTCGGCCGGGAAGCCACTGACCTCTTTCGCGCCCACCATGCTTCGCAGGCTGCTGAAGCCGCTCTTGAGAAGCTGAGCTGGTGTTCAGAAATGCCCAGAAGTGCAGACTTTTTCAAGACGTTCCCACCCCCTTATTCTCTTGAGAATCCCTATGCTTCCCATCTTCCCCATGGCGTGCCTATCTGGTTCATGTGTTGCTTACACAAGTTCGAGCGGGATCCTACAGCCTAGTATTGAATTGGACTTTCTATCTAGTCCATGTAGTACAGGGTCTTATAGCCTGTAATGCAAATACGCTGGCTGAGGTTGTCCATAGTATTAGGCCATATAAGTTATAAGCTTAAACTGGAGCCAGTGGCCTATGGTCTGACTTAGGTCTATTAAAGCCCCAAGCACTAGACAGTGCTAAACCCTAAGCGCGTGCAATCAGGAAGTGGTCCGTGGGACGTTTCGCGGCACAGAAGCCACGCAAATCACTCAAGGCCAGAAGTCTGCAACCTTGATTCGAGCCATGGTCTAAACTCCTTAAAGGGTGTTATTTGGGAAGGTATATGGGGGAGTATGGTAAGCGACATTAAGGGGATACTAGGAGTTTAGACTATACCTCACATGGAATTTCAGCTTCAGGGCTCCGGGATGAATATTGGGGTTTATATAAAAGACTACTATTGAGATCCCTCACCTGGCGCTTATAAATCAGATCCACCTGTCAGATAAGCCCAAAGTAGCCCGACTGCCTTGCTTTTATGGCTAGGGATGGCCACTTCTTGCCAAGCCCAATGACATAAAACTCCAATATCCTCACCCTAAATCTTAAGCCCTGGAGCCTCAACCCCTACTTGGGGGGTCATGGGGACTTAGTAAGTGGGTTAATAATGGGGATAATTGGGGTTGTTAAATGGCTTCTAGGGGTTATTAACCTACTTACTAAGCCCCCATGACCCTCCAAGTACTCCTCACCCCACAACTGGCAGGTGCACGGTCTTCGAGCTGAGCTCAACAGGCGAGTTTCCCAGCATCTTAGAAAGCCGCAGACGCCGCTAGCGGAGGCGATAGGGTCTTGGGGTTCAGGGTTTGGTGTCAAAGTTGAAGGTTGGATAATAGTAGGATGATATTAGGGTTATAGTAGGGTTATATTAGGATGATATTAGGGTTATATTTGGACAATATTAGGGTTTCGGCTAAAGTGGCCAGGCTGGAGGGTTTAGGTTTCAGTTTAGGGTTCGGGGTTCAGGCCTTGGTGTCAAAGGTGTTTCAGCTTCGGTGCTAAAAGTTCAGGGTGTGGGGCTTTGGGGAAGTTAAGGCTTGGGCAAATCATGTAATGTGCTGGCCTACAGATTTAGAGTTGGGTTTTGGGGTAGGTAGCCGTATGTAAGACAGATATGTTAAGATCATGGGGGACAGTCAGTGGTTGCAGACATAAAAGCTGGCAGCTCACGTTTCCAAACACTTGCCGTTGGCTGTGGTGTCCTTCTCTGATGCAGGCTGTGGCAGCGTCGATGCTGCTGCTGTTCTTCTTCTGGGCCTTCCTGGTGTATGTGCAGGGCTGCCTGGCAGAAGTTGCCTGTAGCCATCTCCTGCCTGGCACAGCAAGACACCTTGGAACGGTAAGCGCAGGCTACTTCTGGCTGAACTTGCTTAGCGGCTGGTTCTGGTGGCGGCACCTGGACGCCGCTTTGCACAGCGTCGTGAACTCAGGAACTGCTGAGGGTTTCTCAGGTGACCCTTAGGGCTCCCTTGGTAAGATACGAGGGGGGAGGGAATTACTAAAGCCCCTGTAAAGGTATAGAAAGGTAATGCTTAGAACCTCCCACGTAAGACTTCTGAAAGTCATAGAGCCCTATCGTCCTGAACTCCCCTAAACTGATCACCAAGTACTTGATTCTGGGGTTATTGCCTATGCAGGGGAACCCTGATTCTGAGGAATTCCCCCATAGCTGGACTCAAGTTCAAGGCTGCATACTCTCAACATAAGAACTCAGGTTGCCCATGGAGATTTCAGATATTCACCTTGGCTGCAGCATCAACTGCTCCGCATCTACGGGGTGCTCTGTCACCACATGCTGGACCATTATCAAGGACCGGCCATGTCGCGCTTCTTGTATTGAATTCTGTTGCTCTGAACACTGGAGAGGAGGCTCGCAATCGATCTCGCAACACTTGGAGCATCATCTGCACACGAACGATTTCCGACGTGACCCTGACTGGACCTTTTTTGCTGTCGGCCGCAACTGGATTCGTCGACATCCATGCAATCCGTGGCAGCCGTACAACGCCTGGCAGGACTGTCTTTGCCAGCGATTGTCTGTCCTGCTGTATGTTTCACAGGGCTATGGCCAGGGTGCAGTGGCAGATTTGCTTAACATTGGCCCTGATCAGACTCTGTACTGGCTGCCGGTCAAGTGTATCTTGGAGCCAGTCTCAGCATCTCGGAAGCACTGTAGCATGCGCTTGCTGCTCAGTCTCTGCATGAAACCTTATATAACCCTAACCCCAATCCCTGAACAAACTCTAAACGACAAATGCTAAACTCTTAATAAACACGCTTCGTGAATACCATCGTGCTGCGCTGCTGTTTCTTTCCAAGGAGATCTTCACCATGCTATCTACCTGCATGAACGGGGCTTCGCAGGCAAGCGCACTCCGGATTCAAGCGGCTCTCTAGTTGGGTGCGCTGACATCATTAGTTTTCTTTCGTCAGGTCCTGGAGGCGCCCGCAGGTGCCGAGAAGTTCTTGGACCGTTGCAAGGATTTAATGTCCTGGTGGGTGGAGGCTGGTGACTTCAGAATCTAGGCAACGGAAAGTCAAGCCACGACAAGAGCAGGCTTTGATAAGCCCGGGCTACCAGGGTGCCGCATTCTTCTTCCAGCATTTGGCCTAGCCATGCCCCGCCCATTGCAGCCATTAGCTGATATTTCCTGTTGGCTTCATGAGCACCGGCTGCGTAGTCTACCGAGGCCTTTTGGACACGCCCTGGCAGCGTTGCTGCTCAGCAGAGCTGTCACGAAACTGGTGCTGCTCCCATTTGCCGAGGCGCTGCCGAGAAGGCTAAGTAGACATCACTGACGCGTGCATTTTCATGTTGCCCTGCGTGTCACAGCATGGATCATGCACGTATATGCACGTTTAGGTTCAGCACTTTCTGATGCAGGTGGCTCAGAGCCTTGACAGATGCAGCGGATTGAGAGGGATGCAAGCTGCTAAGGCCTGATACTCCGGGCGACGATGAGGAACCTGCTTACTATGTGGTATCCGCTTCGATGCCACTCTTGAACGTGTATTGAGTTTGCGGTGCGAGGAGTTTGTGGTGCGTCAGCTCGCAACAACTGCAAACCTTCGCTTCACAAGCAGCTTCGCGAGTCTCCTGGATTTCCTGATGCATCCGACTCAGATCAAATCTCCCCGAAGATGCCTTTTGCCTCCTTGCTCCTGTGAATCCGGTGCAGGTTTCATGGAGACAGCTTGCAGGCATGGCCGGTAGTGACCCGTTCTGCTTTCCCGATGCCTTTGTTGGAGCTCGTAGGTCGAGCACCACTTGTGGCCGGCGATGAGCTTTGTTGAGCTGCGGGAGGCATCCAGGATTGTCAAGGTGGCTTGTGCGGAGCCTTTTGGCCGCAAAACCCAAAATTGCTCAGCTTTTGTCTTTACCAATCGCATTGCGCAAAGACCAAAGACACATGCTGGTTCTCCTAGGCTGGGTCTGCCGTACCAAGAGATCGGCTACTTCGAAGCTTTCCACAAGGCTGGTGAAAGTGTGCGGTGCTGCTGGCAACTGAAAGCCCCAAAAAGCCAAGGTTTGGAGGCAAGTGCGCGACCACGCCATCCAGCCTGAATGAAGCGCAATATGTCGAGCATGGGCGTCGAACATTAGACCTTGAGTGCAGACAAAGCTGCTGCCACTGTTAACGAGGCAAGTGGGCCAAACAGCATCAAAAGCGACCACTGCGAATTGGATCAAACAATTTCATGGAACTTTCACCGGCTTTCCAAAGCCACATGCTTTAAAAGTGCTTACAGTTGGTGCCCAGGTGCTGGCAGATGAGCTGCGTTTCCTTGCGAGACCCGAGGCCGAACTGTGGGAGCAAATATGGCAGCCCAGCCTCACAAAACACAAGCCAAACCACTTCTTAGGCTGGGGTGCCACGCCGGGCGGCAGAGCTGAAGAAGGCTGAGGCCTTGCATGGCGAGCTCCACAAGGACCGCGAGGACGTCTTCCGCGCTGTGGCACGGGCTATGGCGCCTGGGCTCAACGCCCGAGACCTGGCCGGGGTCACCGTGCACTGCGCGGAAGAACAGGCGCGCACAAGAGAGATCTGAAGTGGAAAGTGGTGTATATAAATGAATATATATATATATAGTAGTTTCCATTTTCCTTTCCACTCTCCCAATATAACCCCAATATCACCCCAGTATAGCCCCAATATAACCCCAATACAACAACCCCAATATAACCCATTCCATTGGAGACGCCGAGCCAGGATGAGAACCTGGATAAACCCGACCAAGGAGGTGCTGAGCTCTGACTTCTTGGGTTAGGTCTCTATTCTTGTGCACTAGTTAATTATCCTTTTAGGGTTTAGGGTTTAGGGTTTAGGGTTTATTCTGCGCTATCCTTAACTTCACATATCATGGACTTTCATGGACTAAGGGATTGTGTGGGTGCTTCTTTCAGCCTGGGAGCCCTGGCCAGGCAAGAGCTTGGAAGCCATGCAGAACACAGGTGGCTACTTGGGCCAGGTGGCCAAAGTCAACTGAGCGTTGGGTTGACCAACAAAGAACATGTTTGAAGGTGGCTTCGGCTCTTCGTGAACGACGTCCTATCCCGGCTGTGCCAGTTCGCCCTGTTCAGCCAGTAGTTTGGTTCAGTTGCCGGGCCAGTCTGACGTGCCTGCATTGGAAAGAGCTTTCAGCTAGGGCAAAAGCCGGAAGGTACAGTGGGATCGAGGGGACGTAGTCAATTGCTTGCGAGCGCTCGTTGCAGTGCGCGCCTCAGCAAGCAATCTCTCTGCATGATCTACTCCAGCCATGGATTGTTGGAGGCCCAAGTGACCCCACCTCTATAGTCCCCGTCAAGTAGATAGAATATGGCTTTGGGAACTTTATGATAAGATCCCCATATAACCCCTATTCTATCTACTCGAGGGGACGAGAGATCATCTGGCCCTGTAACTCCTGTATGTAATCTCGATACTTCCCTGCAGGCCTGGGCTCCTCTGCGAGTGGAATTGCTGGATGCGCTCCATGGTGTTGAGGCACCGTGCTTTCTCCTAAGAATGCTGGCCTCCTTGAAGATCTTATGATTTTGGGTGGTTTCAGCGGTTTAGGGTTTAGTGGGTGCGGAGACCTGCCAAGATGTTGCAAGAGACTCGCTATGGTGGTTTCCATTTGCTTCCCCAAGCAATCCAAACAGTGAGTCCATGTTTGGCATCTAAAGCCAAGAAGCTCTTTTTGATGTGCCAGGGTCGTGAGTTGTGAGAAATCATCATTTTGCGTTTGGAAGGTCTTCCAGCATGAGAAGACTTCCCGCAGCCGGAAGAAACAAAAGAAGAAGCAGAAGAAGTCAAAGGCCTGGCTGGGTGTACAGGGCAGTTCTCAACATCGGGTTCTCTTTCTATACTTCCGAAGGAACCGTATGGTTGGAACCAGCCCTCGCAAACGAGTTTCCTGATTTTGAGCACCTCCCAGTGGGGATTTTCTGCTGTTGCCGTGCCGACATTCTCACCCGAAACCCTAAAGCCCTAACACAAAACCTTAAAGCCCCCACCAATCTGGTAGTTTCCCAAAATTAGGGTACCCCAATATAGACCCCTAAATACTATAACCCTTATTATGGGGACCCCCAAAATGGTACCCCTAATTTTGGGAAGCCCTCATTTAGACCCTAAGAAATCAGGGTGAGGATCTAGAGATCGACCTCAAGTTGGTCTATCTTCCTGGCTGTGGCGCCGGGTGCTGAGCTATGAGGGCTTGCGGCTCAGGATGTGGGTATTTCTACAAGGGCCCCCCTCAAGTAGCCCAAACGAGATTCATGTCCTGATTACAAAGGCTCTCCAAAAGTGACCTAAACCCAAAACCCTAAACCCTAAACCCAAAACCCAAAACCCTAAACCCTAAACCCTAAACCCAGCCCAGCCTAAGCCACAAACCCAGAGGTCTTTTCTTGGGGGGGGGGTGGCTTATGGTAAGGATCCTGATAGTTAGAGGTATATGAGATATAGTCTAAACTC
>CAJNIZ010028480.1:0-16670 GCA_905231905.1 Symbiodinium pilosum
GGAGAGGAGGTTAAGGTTTAGGGGTTTAGGGTTTAGGGTTTAGAGGTTTGTTTGAAGGGGCGCGAGGTAGAAAGCCATGGTCAAATCCCTGATACCACAGCAACATAATATGACAAGATTCCAGAAAATTTGTTGCTACCAAGTCCATCTACGTCGGGCTTGAAGAACCCAGAGTTCCTTAGTGATACGCAGAGGATCCTGGATTCAAGGGTCCCCAAAAGGCGATACTTGAGAAAGCTTCTATGGAGAGTTGTTAAAAGTTGAAACAAGATCAGGTTTGGATCGTGTTTCCACTCACGTGGCCTGGGCAGATGCTCAACCCCTCAACAGCGAAGCCCACTTCAAGCCTGAACCCTCAGAAGCAAAAGGTAGTAGCCATTCCAACAGCAAGTACGGCATTAATCATGGTAGCATCACAAGCGACAACTTTCTCTTACGTCTTCCTCTAGCAGCGTGCAGTATTCCCTGTATAATGCCCTCACCCCCCCCCGCCACAGTTTTGGAAGGTCCGCACGAAGGTATTTATAGGTGGCGCGGTAAGTGCCCTAAATTTGGCAAGGCCATGATTCCAGCCATCCTACCCTTATAACTAGTCGTGAGTCTTCAAGTAGAATGATGGGTGTTTGTGTGCATCAGAGTGGCTATATGTCAGCGGAAAGGATTCATGAAAAGCACGAGAAAGCAAGCCCGCAAGAATAGTTCAGGCGCAGCAGGCGAAGGTCGCCCGTCTATTCTGCCAGCGAGGAGTTGTGGGCGAGCCAATGTGGTTTTTGGATCATTGAGGGGTTGTTGTTCATCAGCCTCAATTATGGTCTAGGCTTTGTTCCTCATTTTTGCATTCTTGCCCGCTATTTCTTCAGAAGTTTTACTGTCCTGTGGCAGGGAGTTTGAAAATGAGGGAGAACATCCAGGAGTTGTCTTACATTGGGGAAAAAAATCCTGTAACCCCCAAAATCCCTGGACCCAGACCCTACGCGCAAATCCTCAAGTCTAGGCGTGTTCAAGGTGTTCCCCTTCAGTTGCTCCGTCCTTGGAGACAGCCCCCTTTGGCCCTTTAAAGGGATTATCACATAGGGTATGTAAGGGTTAAATACCGTTGGAGGCTGTTGAAGACGGATGAAGGTGTCGGGCTTCAAGGATAATTGTCAATTATGGCGGGTTGTGAACGCTGAGGGTTTGCACAGCCCCCGAGAGAGAGCTAGATTAAATTTCGTTCCTGTATATATGAGCCATTTTCACACAATCTTGGTCTTTCGACATAGAAGCTGGGGGAAAACCTGTTTGGAGGTGGAGTCTGGGAACCCATAAGCTCTGAAGCCTGGGATGGACTACACAGAAGTATGTGCCGAAGATTTCAATGCTGTACATGAGAGTCAGAGGGTTTCAAGTTGGGCCTTAGAAGGCTCTGACCCCAAAACCCTACAGCCCCTGATCACCTAAATCGGTTCCAACCCTTGTTGAAAGTCCTACTGGTTCTTGGCAGGGAATAATGGAATATGATCCTCATATAGGTTGTTCTCAAAACTAGAGGCCGCTTTGGCTATAGATTTTATTACGGAACCTAATGTTTCAGGGTACCATAATGGGACTTTAATTTCGGAAATTATCCATATGTTCCCTACACTATATATGTATACATATATAATTATATATTCCCATATCCTCTAGTAAGAACCAGTAAGGCTTGCTTTCGTAGGAGAAGGGCGGCAGACCCTTGCCAACGACGACGGTCTTCAATGCCAGACTTGTCCTGCAGATCCTCAGCTCTTTCGGCAGTCTCCTTTACAATTATTTCTCTTTCTGATTCTAATAGAACCTCAAGGAATTATGCATGTTGTTTTTATTGCAGGTCCAGTGGGATTGCAGCTGTCCTTCCTTTACCAAGCATTCCAGATTCAGTATTTCGGGATCCTTCTCCTTCAGTAGAAAGGGGGAGAATCTTTCAGAGATGTGTACTTCCATCTTCTGGCTGCGCAAACGTGTGCGAGGCATTCTTCATTCATGAGCTTCTCCTAAACTCTTACATGGGATCATCTGGGGCCAATTTCTATACATACCCTCTGCAGGGTTTAGGTGAACATGATGTTTGTTTCCTCGCCTGCCCCCACCTCATATCATCCTAGCAGAAGGGCACAATAACAGCAGCCCCCTCGCCCCCCGAAATCCCAACATCTATCCTGTACACCGATAACTGGAAACTTGGTAGAGAATGCGATCGGATTCATCAGCATCCGGGGCATGCTTATTCAAGCCTGCATCGTTTTTTATACTGCCTTAGCAGAAGGTCTTGTTGACGCACATCAAGCACTTCGAATCTTGCAGGGCATGCTACTGTAAGCTTAAATCCTGCAATCACAACGTCCAAAACCCTGAAAAGAATAAGGGATAGCTCCTTGAGCCCTAGACCCTGAACCGACTGGAAGAAACTTTGAGCCCTGAGCCTTCCTTGTTTGAAAGCAACTCAGGGCGAGACAAGACTGGTCATGCTCCCGGAGGCAGGTCGCCATGCTCATGAGCTTGTATATTTAGCGTTGTTTTCTTCGGCTTGCTAGTTTTTCAATTTCATTATAATTCTTAGTAGGGAATATAATCCATATATAATCCCTATATATTGTATTCCCTTCTTCCCTACTAACCACCAGCAAGTATGGGTTTGCTTTCCTTTTGGGGAACCGCTTTCCCGCACTAGCACTCCGACATAAGGCCTACAATTGCAAGGAATTGCGCGAGGTGTTTGCGCAGACTCAAAAAGACATGCACGACCCTACCATAAAAACCCTGTAAACCCCTATCCAGAAACCCTGAACGAAGCAAGCAGCTCTGCAGTTCCAGACACGGACATGTCCCAAGAGCGCCATCTTTCTCGGGGGCCGTTGCTTAACCAAAGCTTTATTTGGGACAACCATGCGAAGGCTCAGTGCACCAAATGTCCCGACTTCGACAATGCCACTTGGAGTACCTAAATAGACCTTTTGCTTGCTTCTGAGACCTAGACTCTCGACACTCAAGGATAAAAACAAGCATGGATTCATAGTACCTCCACCCACGCTTCAAAGCTACGCCCTAAGTTGTAGACCATAAGCCTCAGAAAGAGCCGAGGCCATCATCTGCACAGCCACCGAGCTGGTTCTTCCTGCAGGATACATGGTCGGACCGCGAAAGACACATTCCTATTTCCTTTTGTTTCTTCACAGCATACCCGAGTTATCTCTTTGGCTATCTACATACTCACTTAGGCCCCACAGAATCTGTGTATAAGCCGATTTGCGCCTGACGTATGTACTCTATGGCTGCTTGGACCTTCTGCGTGTTACCTACACCCCTAACCGCAACCTCACACTCTGGTGACCTCAACCTTCTATTTGTGCACGAATTTCGGAAGACTAGGGGCCAAACCTACATCAACTGTGCCTGCTGTGCTATGCGCGTGCCAAAACCCTGAACCCTTAACTCTAGACTGAAGCCCTGAACCTTGTGAAGACCTTAGCCCGTCAGGTGGTTTTCAACCGCAGCACTGCCACGAACCTGACGGCCTGGCGGCATGGCAGTAAGTCCCAAGACACCATTCTGATGACATCGCTCATACTGTGCATAATCACTGGACTTCTCTTCTCCCGGCCCGTAATGGCCCAAACAATGCAGATTCTGATAAAGGATGATTGCTTGCTACATGCAGTGGGAGGGTTCCGATTCTCATGTCTCTTTGCTGCTCTCGATAGGTTCTGTGGTCTATGACTCTCTCCAGCACGAACGTTTGTGCAGCTTTTCTTGCGGGGTCTCCGGGCATTGTCACTGCTGTTTTCAGAGTCACAATATGGTCTTCAAGTAGGCGTACTGGCGTATTGCTGTTGGTATGGAGAATCCTGCGTGAACCCAAGCACCTTTTCCCTGGTCATGCAGCACTTGTTGTATGCAGCACTTGTTGTATCCACCAAAGTTCAACCCCTCCCTCAAACTCACATGGACGCCCAAAAAGATCCCTATTAAGACTACGGTCCCTTTAAAAGGGCGCTATATTAGTTTCCATGTTAGTTCGGGGAGAAGTTCTAATCAACCTCCATGTAACCTTCTTATATAACCCCTAAGATAAGCCATATAACCCCGTATTCCCTAAACCCTCATTCAACCCCATGTAACCCCTACGTAACCCCCTACTTCTTAAACCATAAACCCCTTTATACAACCAAATATGAGCCCAAAATAACCCCCAAATGATTTACAGAAGCCTTTCACTGAAGGTATCACTGCCCCAGCGAGGCCGCCTGTCGAGGATCCTCGGCCTATCCCTTGGAAGGGATTTTCCGTGGATACTATAGGCATATTACAGACTTAGATAGGGTAATATAAGGACATTATAGGGACCTTATAGACTTACATAGGGATATTAAGAGGATATTCTAGAAACATTATCGAGATGTTAGAGACATCTAGGGATGTTAGAGGGATATTGTGGGGATAGTAAGGATGCTATGGCAACGCCATATGGAGACCACAGAGATACATGTGGATATTGTAGAGATAGAATGTAAAGATATGGTAGAGTACACTGAGATATATAAGGATATCATGCGGGATGTTATAGGAATATGGTAGGGATAAAATAAAGCTGCTAGACAGATGGGATATTATGGGAGCATTATGGGGAAAAGATGTCCAGTGGTCTCAAGCATAACAGCTCATTTGTTTCGATCACCTGTCGAAAGGTGTGCCACTAAAGATGTTGTAGGCCTGGTTCAATAGACAATAACCCAGCTTTGTGGTTTTGTTTCCGGAGAATACTCAAAGTGAGCGGGAGCGGCTGGAGTGGGGCCTTCAGAAGGGGCGTGTTCTGGACTCGGCTTCTAAAGTTGTCCATCCATTTTACAGCCTGGGAATACCAACAAGGTTGTGTGAAACTGCTAGGGGGCACCTCGGTCATGCAACTTTCGAGTAGGAAGCTTAGTGTAACTTTGTCATGCAATAGGGTGCTGCACAGTGGTGTTGACTGTGTTGTTTCAATACGGTTCCAAAATAATTGTTGGGAAACATTTACATGCTAGGCCTATAGTGCCCCTAGGTTTTCTGGATTTATGTAGATTCTTATGGGAAAGCCTTGAGTGAAGAGAGCGAGAGAGAGTGCAAAGAATACCAGCCTTACTGATGCTCAAAGTTAGTGAGGAGTGCTTCCCAATCATGATTTCTTCATGAACCCCCTTTCTACCTCAAAAGAGACATGTACTCTACCACTTTTTCTTTGGCCTACATAAGCCATGTAGATTTGTTCCCATCTAACCTGAGAAAGTTTCCCTTGCCAGGTGGCCACTTCCGGGCAGGTTCTACAGTTGGCGAGCCAGTTCAGGAGACTGAATAGTTGAATAGAGATCCAAACTTCAGGGCCCTAGTGTTAGGATGCATGGAAGAATTTTTGCGCCATTTGAGATTTGCATTGAGATTTCTGGGTATGAGAGTACCTCCATGCAACAGTCTCTCATATCACAAGTCCAGTATAGCTATCTTGCTTCTGCTGGCTGGCCTAAAGTGGAAATAAGGTTTGTGATAAACCCTAAGCCCTCAATCTCAAACCTCATCGTCCCCCTCAAGTAGATAGAATATAGGATACACGGGAATCTCAGTGTGATATTGGCCAACTCCAGGTTCTATTTACTTAAGGACTATAGAGCTCTAGACTTGAAACCTGAAGCTGGGTTTCGGGGCTTTGGCTATGGGTTTGAGCTTATCAGCTCTCAAGCCCTAGGGGTAGGTAGAAACAGTGGAGTATACCCAATAGAGTTACATGGTGATGAATCGAGGGTTGAAAAGGGTTTCGGAAAATCACCCGAACGATGGAAAATGAAATGGAAACTGAGATGACGTAGTATTTAGGGTTTAGGGATCAATGGCATTCTGGAACCCGAGCCTTACATTATGTACGGAATAGCATTTCATGGTCTAAAGATGCAGACGTTGGGGCTGAAGACCCTAGACTTCAATCCTACCTCCAAAATGCTAGGATACCCTAAACCACTCTCGACCAGGGACTTCCTTGAAGCAGGAAATGGAAGAAGCTTTTCGTGCGGATTGTTGCAAGTACCACACATGAGGATCCATCATTTTGAGAAGGCCATGCAAAATCGCGCCCTCCTGTCTCTCTTGTTTAGAATCCTACATCCCATAGTAATAGTACTAATAAGAAGTAATAGTAAAAAAGAAGAAGAAGAAGAACGATGATAATGAACCCAATCCTTCCATGCCAAACTCCAAGCCGTGTGACCTTGACTCAGGAGGTAAAGCTGATGTGTGAGCCAGGGCATGAAGGTCCGGGGCACCTTGGTGGAACCACTAGGGATGATTGAGAAGAAAAAGGAAACTCTAGGATTATATAAGGATACTACTATAGTATTTTGGGGTTATCTTGGGTTTATATAGGGATAATGGGAAAGAAAATGGAAATTATACGGATCATGGGGATTATGGGGGGTATATATGGATTATAGGGTGGATAATGGGGTTTTATGGGGGATAATGGAAAAGAAAATGGAAACTGTTAGAATGGGGTTATATAGGGGTTATATATGCCAAGTGCAAGGGCTTTACGTCTGCCATGCGCTAACTACACTGGCAAAAACAAGGAAGATACCAGCGTTGCATGCTGGCGCGGCTTGCAGATTGTGAGCTTAGTGTCTTGAGTAGCAGGGTTAACCCTTATCTCATTCAAACGTTGCCAGGGGTTTTCTCTGAACATTCTTGGACCCGTGACCTTCAAGTGTCTTGTTGTGGGCATACAGGAGATCAGCATACCCAGTGGCGAAGGGGAGAAGGGATCCCAAGATCTAATCCCCATACCATTCTGCTGGAGAATCCTTTACAGCCCCTGCAATCATCCTTCTAGTAGTTCATGGCCCGCAAGCACAATGCCTAAAGTTATTACTTTCTAAGCCATGAAGGACGTCAGCCACACCCGCACAATCCGGCTGTTACGCAACATGGAGCCGTCTGCTGAGGTGCACCCATTGCGGCGAGGGCTATGCACAGAGTGACAGCAACTCGGTAATCTTCCAACAGGGTTAGGGTCAAGCGCTAAGGTTTTTGCCGTCCTTGTGTAAGTAAGTGCCAATTTCGCGAAACACACCCACGTGGCAGAGACTCTGGGGAAGTTAGGGTATGGATTTCCTATGGCACCTTGAATCACAAACTCTCTTGATTCACCATTGCTGCCCTGTTGTTTGTTCCATGGTAGTGGAGGGCTCTACATGAGCTGTTCAACAAAAGGTCTTGTCGATTCGGGGCGCTGGCTTGCGAACAGCAACCCTGAAAACAACTAAGCAAGAGTGTCACCAAGTAAAGTTTGCCCAAGGCAGGCTCTACAGGAGGAACTTGGAGTCCGAAGCCCCTCCAAATTCCAGGAAATCCTAAAAGTGCAAGTCTACAAGTAGCCTCATCCTGGAGCAGCACGGTAATGGAACGCAAAACCAGTGGTTTAGGTTTTTTCGGGTTTGGGGGTAAAGGAATTTTAGGAGTTTAGGCTGGCAATCTGCATACTCATGGCAAGACACCTTGGAAAAGTTGACGCTTCAGAGCTTATAAAATGTTGAACTTTGTTTTCTTTTGGGAGTTTACACCCAGGAACCTTAACATTGAGATCCTCCTAAGATGGGCAAAGCTCTCAAGCCTTGTTGGTGCAAAGGCTAGGCTAGGCAGGCTTGGAACTCCCTGGTGCTCAGTAAGGAATTGGCCATTACCACATAAGGACTGCTACATGACTACATGGATGCTGGATATTTTTGGCATACATGCAGTGCAATCCGCCTTGTTCTACTCACTTGGGGCTCATGAGAGAACATGTTTTCAGATATTGTGGTCAAACAAAACCCTGTTCTTCCGAAATGAAAGATGCTGGATGCAAATTCGAAGGGATCCAACATTCAGATTGGAAGCCGGAAGACTTAACGCTACATCCAAAGTCAGCAGCTATAAAGCAAAGAAGCTCTAGTTCCGAACCCCAAGCCCTGAACCCCAACAACACATCTTGGAGTTGCAAGAGTTGAGAAGCCTGCTCTGAGGCAACGTCCTGCTGTGTGTAAAGTGCTCCAGATCTCGAAGTGAGGCTAGCACCCCGCAGGAGAGGAAAGTTGTGTTCAGGATCTCGTACGGTTCAAAATGCCAGGTTATGCCAGGGGTTGGGTGCTCGCACGGGCAGGTTTTTCCAAACATGCTCTCCTGATGCCAGAGAATGACCCTATGATGGTTAAGGTATAGGATGTAGGACTTACGGTGCACTCTGAAACGAGTCCATCAGGCCATTACAGTAGAATCAGCCAATAGCTACAGCTACGAGATCGGGATTTTGGCTTAGGAAGTGCGTAGAAGAGAGGCAAGCTTGCGACAGTAAGGGACATGTGGTACTTTGATTGTTCCGCATCCTTAGACTTTCTATTCTTCTCATGTTGCGGTCATTTCTAGGGTTACCATAGTGGTCATAGTGAGTGGTAGGACAGTGTATGTTTTGCACACCATGACATACATCCTGCACAGAGGAGTGGGGGTTTGCGGAGACTTCCTTGCTTGTCGCCCCCGCTCCCCCACACCTCCTCAACTGTCTGCTGTGGTGGGCAGAGTAGGCTTGTCTTCGGATTTTCCAAGGGTCCCTACAATTTGGTTTAATATGGCCTGCGAAGAAGCATCAACAAAGCAGGCCCCGACCCGCAACCCCCGTGAGAGCCGAGTGTAGCTTTGGCTTTGCGACCAAAATGACTGCCTCACCCCAACCTATCCCGAAGCTGTGAAGGAAGTGCACCAAAGCTTGAATCCTGAGAGGTTGGATGGTACGTGGGGTTCTACCTGATCAAGAACTTTGCTCTGTTCGCATCTGCAGTTATCAGCGCCTCTTGGCCCTGCAAAGCTTGAACTCTTGTAGTTGTGTTCTTTGTGTTCATTCAACTTGTCTCTGCATGCTGCTGCCACCTTTACATGCAAAGCAACTTTGCTTCAGTTGGGGATGGAAGGCGCCTCCCGACTTTTTAGAAAACTTTTTGGCAAGCAGGCAAACCCCCATTCATTTCTTTTTACGGGTGCCCTTTGGAAACTACAGTTTCTCGAAGTGTCGATGCGGAAGTGGCGTGGTATGAGGGCGCCTTACTAGCAAGTCGCCACGCCAGTACCCCATTCCTTCCGTATTACTTCCATTGCTTTTTTGGATCCGAATCATAAACCTGAAATCCCAAACTCGCTCCTGGGTTGTGATTAGCACGCGGGCCCGCAGTAGAAACTCCGTGTCTCTCATGGCCACGGTCGGCCTGAGACAGCAATGACTACAGAAGATTGACACATCGCACTGCGCTCTCCTGCGCAATGGCTACTCACACCATCCGACAACAGCACTGGTTTAGCAAACTCCAGCTCACCTGCTCAGCAGGGAGGAGCCAGCAAAATGCGGTAGCAACCAAGGCGCAGTCTTGGGCAGTAATACCTTTGGCGCCATGCAGGCGGAAACGCTGAAACGCAGCCATCCTGACACCTCAGTGCTCAGCCACGTCGCGCAGCCTCGCGCATCGGCCAGGTCAATCAGATGCACCCTGAGGGCAGCCACTGGCATCAAGAGTTGAGCCTCTACTTGTCCTTGATCTTTCTTTTGGCCTGCTGGCCATTCTCATCCATCAGGTGAATCTTCAAGACAGCTTCCGATTAGCCAATGCTGCCATTGTGGCTGAACCAATATCCTGCTGATGGCCTTTCTGAACCGCTACATGGCCAACAAAGTCGGACATGTAGCATTTGTAGCTATCAGTCGGAGCTGCATCTCAGTTCCTTTGGTCGCCTTGACAAGCACCTCTGCACGGCCATGGCAATTCAACATGCTTGCCGCTATGGCATCAGCTGAAACATCGTTGTTCCCCTGAAGAAAAGTCTGAGAAGCTTCTTGGACGGGATCGGCCCAAGTCGACTGTGCCGTTCTCACTTCTGAACCCATGATGGACTGGTGAAGGTAGATACAATACTGGCCATCTGCATACTTCTTGTATCCGAATGTGTGCACGACCGGAGGAGTGCCAAGATAGGATTTCCAGTCCCACATGATGGACAACGTCCACCAGCTTTGACGTCTGTTGAGCTAGGAGCTAAATCCTTGCAGCGACTGTCCAGAACAGATATGTCATCCAAGCCGCAAATTCCATAGCGGTATTCGCACCTAGGCCAAAAGGACACCGGCAACGGCGCTGTCCTGTGTAGGTTCCGGCCCAAACGCTACCAAATCCTGAAGCCCTAAACCCAGCTAAGGTTTCTGGTGCAAAGGGGCAGCGCATGGCCAGTGCAACCCTGCTCAATCAGCTGATGTCCTTCGCGGCTGTGGCAGGACTCGCCATGTGCCTGGCCGATGCATTGTTGGCGACCTTGCTTTACGGGAGTATTGGGGTTTGGACGTATAGGGTCTAGGATTGAGGGTTCGCGGTCTCGAGCTTCGGATGTGGGAGTTTGAGGCATGTGTTTTGAGTTTAAGAGGCCCGACTTTCTTGGCGTTTGGGGCTCTAGGAGTTCCGCGAAATGCGGCCGCCCGTGTATACCCTAAGCCGTGAAGCCTTCCTTCAGTGAACCTCCAGACAGAGGGCGTGCTTTTGTCAACGAGGTCGGGCGCGATGCAGACTGAGACTTTCAAAACAGACTTGGCACACTGGACACAGGACCATTCATATGGGGTACAGGGTTTCGGTTAGAATTCCAAAATTCCACATCAGCTTCTCGGGTGTACTTCACTGGCCATAGTTCGTCAACAGGACAAGTTCAAGAGTAGGGGCTCTGTAAACCTTGGCAAGCTTATAAGCCACAGCATTGCAGTACTACGCGAGAAGCCGCGTTCTTTTGGGGCAAGCCTTACTGAAGAGTCTTTATTTAGCCCTGGCAGGAAACACGCAATCAATTGACGCTTTGCAATTTGCTGTCTCTTCAAAGGGTTTTATTGATGACAGTAGTATTTGTAGTTTCCTCGAATCATCGCTATGGATCGCAGTAATATTTTGTAGTTTGCTGACTCTAGTTTGCGTACCCTGTATCAAAGACGACATGGCGCTTTACTACTTCGGGGCTTTTGGTTCTCGACACTGGGGCTCATTGGTCACTACAGGTTGCAAGTAACTTGGAAGCGGGGACACAAGAATTGAAGCCTTCCTTGCAATGCTTCTGCTGCTACTTTAAAATCGTAAACCACCTTGTAGGCGCATGGTTGAAGCCTTCCACCTTCATTTTCTCAGCTGCCAGGTCTTGATCTCCGCTAGCGCATGTTGTGGCACAGGCCGTTGCCCGGCTGGTAGCTGTGCTCTGCACAGCCCAAAGCTCTCAGAAGAAGATACCTACTCGATCCGCGGCGGGAAGAATCTGGTACGACATTCCCGGTCAGTCTACACTTTGCGATAAAAGCAAAGCTATGGGGTCACATGACTAGCACGAAGCACCCGAACAGGGATGAGCCGCGAAACTGTACACCCTCAGTTGTTCTAGAGTTACTATCCATGCATGGTAAAATCGAAGCCCTGAACCCCAAACATCAGGAATTCTGTCGATAAGCCATGGGTATTCTGATTGATAAACCTGGGGAGAAAGCAGTCATGGCGAGCTTTGGACCAGCCCCCGAGGAGAACTTTCTAAGCGCGCGCTCTATCTGCCCTCATCACCACCTCATCATCGTTGCATAGTTCAGCTGCGCTGCACAGGAGGTGTTCCGCTACCTGTCGCTACCAGTCTCGGTTGCCCAGGGCCAGGGACTCAACGGAGAGCGCATTGCTGACAGTGATAAGAGGGTCAAGGTGAAGAATGAGGCCGTAGCCCTTGACCCTAGGCCCTAAACTTTAAACTAGTGGAGAAAGCGTGTTGGCCCACATTACTTCTTGAAAAACATGAGAATATCTGAAAATCAGCCCTATGTGATACTTGACGGGCCCTTTTTCATCTGCTTATACTCACCATATCTCGCCATCTCTCTGCGCATCCTACTAAGGGCACCTCTGTTTTGAGAAACTCTTGTCTCTAATATTACCCATGCCTTCGGTTTCCAATGTTGAAGGGGGAGCGTTAGGAGCTCAACCAGGAGATCTTTGCCTCCCAACTTCTAGGTCCCAAATTTACACGCTGGAGGTATGGGACTTTCACAGACCTGCAAAGTAAATGCATACAGAAGCATATGAATACAGGGACCCCGTTCTGAAGAATGGAAACCATCCAGAGGCCAGGGATCAAATGGCGCGACTGTGTCAACCGCGTGTCTTCTGGACTTGATGGGCATGGATAAGTCCCTGCCGCACGTGCACATGCTCCTTGACAAGTCTGTGCTTCGGATTTGGGGGTCGTAAATGCTCTTCAGCCGACTTCCTGATGTTGTGTACTAGTGTTCAACTCTCCGAGAGCTCTTCAAAGTTGACATATCATTTTGGCCCAGTTATCTGCATGAGCCTGGATGACAGGCTCCTCAGCATTTCACAATCCCACGCCCAAAATCCTTCAAACCCTTTCTGAGGCTTCTGTCAGTTTGGCCAGCATTACTCGTGGCGGCCTGGCACACATGAAGAATACCGGGGCCTGGTGATTATAGTGTATCGGTTTTAGGGCTTTGGATTTATTATCGGCGAGCCCAATAGAAAAGGGAGTGGAGATGTCAAAGCGTTTAAAGCCGTGAAGCACCTGAACCCTAAACTCTGTGCTACACTCGGAGAGCTTCGATCCCGCAACCCGGGAGCACCAATCTCTTAACCGCAGATTGTCTACCCCAAACCCTGAGCCCTTTACCCAAATCCTACACACCTCTATGCAAACCTGAAACCCTACACTTGCTCCAATCCAAACAAGCAGGTGGGTCTCGCTCTTGCGCGGGGCGGTTGGCTGGCCACCGTCGTTGGAGCAAACGTTTTCCTGCCATCCTTCATCGCGGACTTTGGGAAGCTACTGGGCCATTTCGCAATGAGATGTGGAGGGATTCAGGCTAACGGGGCTTAGGGATGTAAGAAGTTCCTGCGCGATTCAAAAGACGGTGTATGGGGATGTAATTTTGGGGCGGTCAAAGTTGAGGGCTTTGAGGTTATAGAGCTTTCGAAGACTGAGGGTTGATAGGCATTGCATGGTGACAAGAAGCAGCTTTACCAAGTTAGGGCTCCGAACCTGACATGGTTGAGGGCTAGGAATTCAGGGCTGACAGTGCCAAGCGTTTATATTGGATGTCAAGAGTAGGCTTTTGTTCTTTGGGATCCAGCTTAGGGCCAGGGATTGGATACAGCATCCAACCTGCTTCTGAACGCTCGATAATGAATCACAAGGGGTTTCCTGATGTATCGTAGCACCTTATGGGTGCTACTGCTGAAGGAAAAAGCTCGCCACGCGAACTGGAGATGACATGTTCACTCCAATGCCAACCCCTTCCCCCCTAGACTCCTAGCACAGGCTCTTCTCGGGATTCTTTACCGGTATAAATTCATTCCCTGAACGCAGATATTCCGCCGTGCTGGCCACATAAACTGGTCCTGCCCTCTCCGCCTTTCTGCGGTATAAGTACGTCAGTTAGATGCGCCTCCGTATGTCGAAACTCTTGTCCTTGGGATGTAGAATCTCAGCGGTCCTAGCGGCTCTGAGCCTTGGAGAATGTGTTTTTCTGATCAGGGTGAGGTGAGGGCTGCAGCTGACGTTGGATCTAGGGTGTGGGGGGCAGAGGTTAGAAATGGTGTGGCATTTCAGGGTTGGGGTTGCTGGAAGGGTTGGACAATGCTTTTACAATCGCCGCCGTTGGTCTCGAAGTCTGTGCTCACCATCAGTGAGTGGCTTTCCCACTCGATGATCAACATCTGCCCGTTTGCCTTTCAGGTGTTATACATAGTGGCTTTAGGGCGCATGTAAGTCATGGTCCTTTTGGTGCATACAGCCCTCGAGCTCATAAATATGGATTGAGGTCGTCAACTGAAGGTTTTCACATGTGTTGCAAGATCTGGTGAACACCATGCGACCCCAAACATATCTATTTTAAACAACACGTCTATACCCAGGTACTTGGTGGCATTTCGGCTACGCTCTGAGAATCAAGTCCTGGGGGAGCCTTGCTGCAGCCAAAGTGCCAATTCACTCCTGCATGCTACCATACACCATAGGTAAACCTGAAGCTGGTACCGTAGAAGTCACTTCTCAAGAAGCCTGAAAAAAACCGATCACGAAGATTGACCTTTGATCCAAAGCATCTTCAGCTCAAATTGTCTAGGCTGCTACGTTAGACCGAGTTTTGTACCTTGGGCAAAACTCCCAAGGACATCCACTTGGACTTTTTGCCCCCTGGTCCACAGATGACCTCTCACCTCCAGGAGCGGATCGCAGCTGTACCTTGTCAGTCCTGCGGACACAGCCCCAATATATACCCCATTATAATATAGTAGTTTCGATTTTTTCCATTATTTATAAACCCATTACTAAACAATAACCTTCAACAGTCTGTTGCTGTGCATGGCGCGGTTGTTCGTTGCAAATGACAAAATTCCGAAGCTCAGGCAAGTTTTTGCAACCTTGCCGAGCTCCGTTATTTGTTGCGATCAAGGCTAAATCCTTCAACTAGAAATTGAGATTTGCTAGAATTGTTACAAAGTAAAATCACCACGGGTGATCAGAACCTTCAGCGCGAGACAGACTCTTCAGCGATATGTTGGGGACCCGGTCTATCTAAGGGGCTGTGATTAGCCATCTTCTAAGTATGTGTAAGTATCTTTCCATCAAGGTGGTTCTGCTTACTACTTCGCATGCCCTCGCAGTAGACTGATGAAACAAGGTAGTCGCAACGATTGTGGCCGTCTTGTCCCTCAGTGTTGCAAGCTGGATTTACGCAGCACCTTGGACGGAAGCAGATCCGTGATTTGCGTCTAGTGTTTTGAATACAACTACTGTGATTCTGTGGCGTATTGCTAGTATTTCTCGTGTGTCATGATGGTACTGCGAGTATGGAAGTACTGCCCCACGGAGCTTGGATGTTGGGACCTGACTGTCCCTCGGGGTGAATGTAGGACCCCAGGAGCACAGTCCTTCCTTGGGGAGTTAAGATAGCTAAGTAGAAGTATGCAGAATCGGCTTCTGCCTGCCGCCTTGCAATGGACAGCAAAAGAGGCTTGATGTCTCACTTTTTCGGGCATTTGATGTAGCATTTGGCATCCCAAAGCTAGAAATCTATGAGGTCCGAAACCGTTCTGAGCCGCTTCAGCCTCACGTGGCATACTTAATGCAGGCATCGCTGATGGGGTTGCGTGATTTTAACGGTTGAGATTTTTCTTGAGGTTGAAAATGGGCCCTACATCTCACGACAAAGGTTCAGGACTCAGGATTCAAGAAATGAAGCTTAGGGTGTGGCATATGCTCTATATGTCTCAGGGTTCTTGTTTTGATTCAAGGAATATTTTTGCAGAAGTCCTCATTTTGGCTTGAGTGCTGAGTGCGGTGAGTGGTCCTGGCACACTGTTTGGGGTCTAAGCCGGCACTACCTACGGACTGCAATGGTTTTTCATTAACCCCCACCTAGGCACAGGAAGCTGGTTGTTCCACGGTTTGAGGAGAAGAGTTGTACGGTAACATGGGTTGCTGATATCTCGCGGAGTCACCGGCCTTAAGACCCAGGCTTGCAGACATTCACATGATCGTAACATTTTTGAAGTTTGTCCTCATCTCCTTACATTTGTGGCTTGGGGCTGCCAATCTTATGGTCATTGTCTTAGTGGTTCTATGTGAACTCCGGAACTCTGTTTTGTCGGGACCTTCATGTATTTTGTCATACAGCTAGAAAAAGCAGTAATAATTGCAAAGGCTGTAATCATAACCATAATTTGGGTACTGCCCCCACTCGTTAACAGATGGCTAATTTGTATAACGTGATTATAGATAGTCCTCAATGTGACCCCTATTATAAACTGTTAATGGGTGGGGGCAGGACCCAAGCCATCATGGTAGCAATAGTAAAAACAAAAGTAATGGTTACGAAGAAGCAGGAAGGAGTTCAAGAAAGTTTTGGCCGCGGCCTTTACAGCAGATACAAACATTTCGGCCAAGGATTACGGTCCAGGTGTGGCGGTGCTTGTGTTTTAGGGGTTACATGCAAAACAGTTTGAGCATAGGGAAGGTAGTTGAATTATTTGGATTGCAGAAGTAGATCTTGAATAAGTAGTACTACCACGACAGACCATAACCACGTCAGATATTACGAGCAGGCCGGCGGCCAGATACCAAGCCCATCGAAGTGCAGTTTTTGTAAACTTGCCAAGGAAACCGTATTTGGCCAGGTCTCAGAGACGCTGTCTCCATACCAGGATAGTTTGGGATAGTTTGGGCATGGCTTGCTAGAATGCAGTGCTCTGGGCATAAGGTCATGCAGAATTTTTGTCCACCAACTGCACTCGTTTGGAGAGGGTAAGCCGCCTGCTATCATCAACTTCCTGGAATGTTTCAAGCCAATCAGCCAAGACCCTACCCAAAAACCCTAAACCTGAACCCTGACTCCCAGATGCTCCACATACCCTTTGCTAGGTAATCCCCTAGTTTTGCAAGAACCCCATCGCAGGCTTACCGGCCGGCCTGCTCAGCCTGGGAGGTGACTGTTTGGAGATCTGGGGATTGGGCGAAGTTGGGGCTCCATGGGTAATCGAAGGGTTACTTTTGAGCCCCTTGAAAAAGATATATGTATGTATATATATATA
>CAJNIZ010028480.1:16770-76321 GCA_905231905.1 Symbiodinium pilosum
GCAGAAATCACAAGCTTCACCCCCTGCCCCCCCTTTCGTTGGTCTCTGTGGTGCTGGCGGTCCTGCGGTAGTGCCAGCTTACGAAAGAGCCTAAGTAGAGCTATTGCCCCAGGTATAACTGCTATGGCAGCCTTGAGGCATCAAAAAGGACGACAGTTACGGGGAGCGCGACCCCAACAGGCCTCATCCTTGTGATTGTTGGCATGTTTGAGAGGTGTAGGCTGGGGGGGACCCAGGTAGGAGCCCCAGGACCAGGAACAAATATGCACATAAGTGATCGGAGCTATCTGTTGGATGAGGAAGATGTTTAGGATACCGGGGAACATGCTTAGGGATTCTCATGGCCACATGTTTGAAAAACACCCATCTTCTGATCTAGGCATGTGTCGATATGACATCTCATCCTTTCCCTCACAATTTCGGTTTAAGTACACAGACTTAAAAGGTGCAATGAGGGAATCTAGGGCCCCAGCGTGGTGACACCGAGTAGCACAACCTCATTGCAAAGGTCCCGCTCACACAGCAGCGTGGATTGTGTTTGGGAGTAAAGGGCGTAGGGTTCTCAATTTAAGGCTGTAGGTGCTTGTGGGAATGCGTTGTACTCTGATAAGAAAATTTAGTCTTTCAAAAAACCCATCTGAAGGTCCATTTTTTGCAAACCACATGCCTACCCTGGCAGTCTTCAAACAACGATTGCATTCCAATTTGTTCGGGTTTCCAGGCATGGCCCTTAGCATCCCACAGGAATCAGTATGACTGGTGAGGAGGCATGAGGCATGGACATCATGAGCCAATAGTTTTGTTGTTCCTTCTCTTTAAAGTCTTGGTTCATAGCAGCGGAGCCCCATGGACTGGATCCAGAGGCCCCAAACCCTTCCAACATCACACTGTAAACCCAAACTTGAAGCCCCTAAGGCCTACTTCTCTTGCTCCTAGTTATTTACAGTTGCTCAGCGTTCCGGCAGGTCGAACGGCTCGTGCGGAAGGCCGGAACAGCAGTAATGCCAGAAGATATGAGCGTGGGTTAGGGGTTGGGGGGTCAAGTTCAAAACGAAGCCGTGAATACGAGTTTTCGCCACCAGCTCAACGCTGGCTATAAGATTGTCGTTTGCATTCGTCATTGGGTTACTTTCACACTTGCAGTGCTTCAACCTTTGCTGTTTTTCTTTCCACACAGAAGTGCAAGTGTCCATTAATAAGGGCACCCCAACATGACCCCAAAATGTCACGGCACTGTACCTCTAATCTTGGGAAACCTCGAAGCTCTGCAGATGCTAGTGTCCCTGACAGACGCTCCTGGCTCTCATCACCGCCGTGCTGCCAGTCACACTGTCACCAGTGCTGTGGCAGATTGCAGCAACTTTTGAATTTAGGGTGCCCAGAATGGAAAATCAGAAGGATTATAGACAAGAAAATGGAAAATGAAATGGAAAGTAAGGTTATATGGGCGATGCCTGTCAAAAAAATAAAATGTGATCACAAAAAGTGCGTTAGCTAAATGTGGACAGTCACAGGGCCCATAGGGGTCGGAGTCGCGATCCTCGTAATTGTTGTCGCTGCTGGACGTGGATGCTCTTGAAGTTTGAGAAGCATTGACAGTCACAGCGATCATGGGGGTTCGGGTTCGCGATCCTATCAAAATGAGGAGAAAGCAAGCACAAGAAAAAAAGACAGAAAGAAAGTAGCAAGGAAAACAGAAAGCCGGAAAGAAAGAAGCAAAGAACAGCGACAAGTTCGGCAAACCTTTGGCTTCAAAGGAAAAATTGGCTGACAAACCCTGAACCTTCAAAAGAAACGTTGGCTTGCAAGCCCTAAGCCCTAAACGGAGACATGTGAACCTGGAGGGCAACCCGGGAAAATATACATGTCCTCTTTTGCAGTAAGGGGTTGTGGTTATGCAGATCATTTTGTGTACAGATGGGGAGGGGGTGCTGCGCCCACCTCGACCCCCCTGCTTTTTAAAACCCATCCATGCTTGCAATAAAAATGAACATCATGTCAGTTGGCAGTAAGAGAAGGGGCTGCGACCCCTAGCCCCCCTTTTTAAAGCTGTCCATGCTTATAGAAAATCTAACATGTCATCGTCAATTTTGCCAAAATGGCGGGTAACGGGGGATTATGCGGATTGCATTGTTTGCAGAGGGGGAGGGGGTGGCCGCCACCCCCCCGAGGTTATTTTCAAGGCCATGCAGCTGCGCAAATGGCTGATCTTTCTAAATGCTGCAACTCACAGCTCCGAATGCTGCAATTTACACCATACGTCGGGAAACTCTAGAAAATTCAGAGCTGGCCTATGTTGTAATTTACAGTATCCTAGTATCTACAAACTCTAGAGTAGTCACAGTGCTGGCTCTAGATGCGCGCCCAATGCTGCAATTCACAGTGTTTGTCGTCTCTGCTAGACCCTCGAATGGTCTTGGAGTTTGAAAAGTGTCCACAGTCGCAAGGATTGCCAGGGTCGAAGGTGCAATCCTCGTAACTGTCGTTGCTTTTGGACCCTCGCATCCTCGTGGATTGTAAAAAGCGTGGACAGTCACAGGCTCAGGGATTGCGGGGTCGGGGTCGCGATCTTGATACTTGTCGTCGTTTCGGACCCTCGCACACACGTCATTCAAGAAGTAGGTGGGACTGGCAGGCCGCATTCTCCCTAATTGCAAAAAATGCTGATTGCCCACAAGCTGCTCCGCAAGGCAAGCGCGCAAGGCTTCAAAGAAGCTATAAGTCGTTGGGGGAGAGGCGAAACCCCCGAAAGCACATCACGATTGGATGATCCGTCCATACTGCTCCGTGTAGGATGCACGCGTTTGCAGAAGCGAGGAGCACAACCCCCTTGGAAACACATGATAATTGGATGCTCCGTCCTTTCTGCGCAACAGAATGCCGCATGCTGCTCTGCGAGGTAAACATGCACGGCTTCAAGGGGGCGGGGGTTTGGGGGGCGCAGGCCCCCCATTTCGCAAGAGACAGGTGGGGGATCAAAAAATGAGAAGGGATCAAAAAGTAGCTGACGATCTTGCCTATGAGAGAAAATGTCTTGTAAATTGCGCTGTTTGGGTCGCATAGAAGTTGCAGATACTGTAACTCGAAGCGTTTTAGGTGGATCGTGACCCACCTTGTGACCGTTGGCACTCCGCAAACCCCGAGTGGATCTGAGGGCCCAAAAGCGGACAGCGACAAGGATCGCAACCACGCAACCCCAACCGCCACAACCCCCGCAATCGACTGTTGACAAGTTTCAAATTCCAATAGCATTTGAGGGAGGATCGCGACCCCGACCCCCATGACCCCTGTCAGTGTCCACATTTGGCTAGTGGATTTTTTGGGCGTGTTTTTCCCGAATGCTCCGCAGAAGGGTTCCCATTTGAAGGTTGGGGTCCAGGGGTCCAGGAGGTGACCAAGAGTCGCTGTGTTCGCAAAGCGTTCAAGCGTTCGTAAGCGTCCGCAAGTGTCGTGCATTTTTGGGAGTCGAAAATCATCGTGAAACATCGAATTGTCGTCACCTTTGGACTTGCGTTGCGTCTCAAAAGTGCCGGGGGTTGTGGTTGCGAAACGCAGAATTGTCGTCACTTTTGGACTGGTGTTGGGTCGCCGCGTCTCAAAAGTGTCAACACTCACAGGGATCGGGGGTCCTGGTCGCGAAATGCAGGACTGTTGTCACTTTTGGACTCGCGGTTGGGTCTGCGCGTCTCAAAAGCGTCAACACTCACAGGGATCGGGGGCATCCTGGTCGCGTAATGCAGAACCGTCGTCACTTTTGGATTGGCATTGGGTCTTCATGCTTCAAGAGTTCGAACAGTCACAGGGATCAGCGGGGTCGTGGTCGCGAAGCGCAGAATTGTCGTCACTTTTGGATTTGCGTTGGGTCTTCGCGTCTCAAAAGTGTCAGCACTCACAGGGATCGGGGGGGTCCTGGTCGCGAAACGCAGAACTGTCGTCACTTTTGGATTGGCATTGGGTCTTCGTGTTTCAACAGTTCGAACAGTCACAGGGATCGGGGGGATCGTGGTCGTGAAACGCAGGATTGTCGTCACTTTTGGACTCTTGTTGGGTCTGCGCGTCTCAAAAGTGCCAACAGTCACAGGGATCGGGGGGGGTCGAGGCTACGAAGCGCAGAATTGTCATCACTTTTTGGACTTGCGTCTCAAAAGTGTGAACAGTCACAGGGATTGGGGGGGTCGTAGTCGCTAAACGCAGGATTGTCGTCACTTTGGGACTTGCGCGTTGTCTTGAAAGAGAAGAGAGAGAGGAGAGGAGAGAGGAGAGAAGGGAGGAGAGGGGACGGAAGAGAGGAGAGAGAAGAGAGGAGAGAGAAGAGAGGAGAGAGAAAAGAGGAGAGAGAAAAGAGGAGAGAAAAGAGAGGAGAGAGGAGGGGAGAGGAGAGGAGAGAGGAGAGAGGAGAGCGGAGAGTGTCGAGAGGAAGGAAGAGACAGAGGAGAGGAGAAGAAAGAAAAGAGAGGAGAGGAGAGGGGAGAGGAGAGTGGAGAAGGGAGGAGACAAGAGAGAGAGGAGAGAAGAGGAAGAGGAGATGAGAGAGGAGAGAGAGGAGAGGAGAGAGGAGAAAAGAAAGAGAAGAGAAGAGCGGCGAGGCGACAGGATGACCCCGGACCTAACTTTTTTGATTGGTGTCGCGCGTGGGGTGTTTGCGGTGTATGTGTCACGTGTCCGCATTCGGGTTCGAGGGTCCTACCAGGTTACATTGCTTTTTGATCTCTATTTTTTCATAATGTGATTGTTTTCGATTGGTAGCCCTGATTTACTGGGTGCACGGTTTGGGGTTTAAAATTTATAGCTTAGGATCTTGGATTTAGGGGCTTTGCAGGATTTGGCGTACACCGTGCTGGTGTGGCCCAATATTTGGAACCCTAGATTTAGAGTGCAGATTTTACAACACGCCCCGTGGTGACGATACATAAGCTCCGCTATGGCCGGGCCCCTTTCCAAGAAGGGGCTTTGGCGAACCAAGCTTTCTTGAACCATTGCAGCGGTTCAGAATTTAGGGTGTACTGCGTGGTTGTTAAGGAATTTAAAATTAAGTTACCATGGTATGTACAGATGGTAGATAATAAAGGTTCCCTTGTTATGGTAACGCTGACATTCCGTAGCACCAAGTCAGTCTAGAACTTGCCATGTGATATCCGGCAGCGGTAACCACAAGCTCTCTAACAAAACTGACGAAACATGAGGCGCGTGAGACTTAGGCTTTCGGTGCTGCACTCCCCAAAGCCCGAAAAAGCGAGATCCTGCTCTTCATTATTGTGGCTATTAATTTATATTATGAGAACCACTACCCTCATGTAGGGACGCCACGCGGATCCTGCATGATGTAACAACACTTCAAGTTCCTAGGTTCATTTTAGGATTGATAAGTAGCTTGCACGTTGGATTTACAGCGCGCGGCAGCTAATTTTTTTTTAGCCGCGCACCAAAGATTGAAAACCAACACCGTTTAGCCCCGTTTAGCCTTACAACGGTCTTCCAGAGAAAATCGCTATTTTTTGAATATCAAACACCCTTCACCCAGCCATATCAAATATGTATTGTTTGAGGTCTTGTATGCCAGAGTATGTATGGAGCATTACGGGGTGAGGATGCTTAATATTATACCAGTAAGAACAAAGGTCTCGTAGACATTGTTTTGAATGTGGTTAAGCACTTTGTTTTTTGCAGGGTCGGGTTGCACAAAGCTTTCAAAAAACGGCAAAACGGCGAGCCTCTATTGCTGCTAGTATGTTTCACGAGTGTTCATAACTTTTTTGAATTTGCCAGTTGTTTTTGTCGGACTTTTTGTGGACTTGTTGTCCATTTTATGAATTTGTCCAGATCCATAGCCCTAGGCCCTGCAGCATGGGTACCTAAACTTCTAAGTTACCTCGCCTGGCTCATAGCCCTCCTCCCCATGGAAGGGACATCCCATTCTTTACAGGCCCTGCAGATGGAGAGTGTCGTCTTGGTGCTGACAGCATCTTTAGTAGCCCATCTTTGCTTCTGGCCGTACCAAGTGTCCGGATGCAACTAGAGGGGCAAAGCGTGAGGGGCTGAGGTTTTGGGTTGGGGTTCACGGTTCGAGGGCCTAAGCGCAGACCAAAGTCCAAGACTTCAAAAATTTGTAGAGATAAGTGTTGAGGACCAGGGAATCGGTGCACGTTAATGATGTTATTGGAAATCAGGTTAAACTCTGCAATGAAAGTTTCATAGGCGTCTTGGTGCGAATTTTTTTGTGCTTGTACCCAGAGGAGCGTGAGCTCGGGATAAGAAATTTTGATGTTTTGCATTGAGGGCTGAATATACGAAGATACTAGGTAGGAAACATCCAAGTTTGTTGGCTTGGTGTGTGGTGTGTACATAGGGTGCCACCTCATCCGGGACGTTGTGCAACCAAGGGACTCTTGTGGCTGAGGAGAGTGGGGGGCAGTCCATGTTTGAGGAAGGATTCAAGAACAGGTGACTAGCCGTTGTTTGTTCGCACCTAGGTCCCTTATTGCAGTTTTTTTGTTTGTCATAATTTACAGGTTCTGTGAACCTTTTAGAAGTTTCTTGTCGCAAGCGTTGATTATGGAAATTGCTGCGGACCAGATAGTCAATTGCATTCAACTTGATTTTTCCCTTGGTATGCTCTCCCCGTGTCACTTGCAGGCGGGTTTAGGGGTTTAGAGCTTAGGGGAATCCCGCTGTATGGCCTCAGTTCACGCCAGTAGCCAGGACTTGAAGGCCAGTTGTGTTTGACCATATTGGGGACCCGGAAACAAAAAATCTCGATAATTCTGACGTGGTATTCTTGTAATTTCGTTGAGATCCCCAAAAACCCCTAAGGCCTCCAGGAATGCCGAATTTTGATAAAAGGCCTACGTTGCCACATCATGGTCTTATGCGCTACAATTGATTTAGCTCAGGGAGCTAGGGGGCTATCGGTAAATCAATATTGGTGCCAGTGTTGCCAAAGTATGTTGAGAAAGAACCAGAGGGTGAAATCAGCCTTGATCGGACTCCTCCACAAAGAAAACTTAGCGATTCTGAACAAGGGATTCTTGCTAAAGCTGTTCGGATTTCTGCAGTTGCTCTATCATGGAGATTGGGCATGTCAGAGAGAAGGGCACGAATGACATGAACAAAGTACAATAGGTAGAAGCCTAAGGGTACGCGTTGAATTCTCCTTATGGATAAAAAAAATCCCACATTCCTTAGTCTTGCAGCCTTGTGCCCTCTTGCTCAGCTTTGATCTTGGATTTGTTTCATGTTAATCCTGAAGCCACAAAGCTGGGCAAGATCCTGCCCACCTCAGCCCATACTAAGAATCGTTCACGGAAAGTGAGTTCTGCATTTTTTCTCGTGTTGCAGATTAGAGTTTTTGATGAATGCTGCGCTCTTGCTAAGCAATGCCCGGGAGGCGTATTGTTGTACATACCGTCGCCCTGTCATCCCCATGCTACCTTGCTGTTGTGAGGTGGATTCCTGGAACCGCGCAGAAGTTGGTCTTCTCATCGTGGCCATAACCATCACAGGGCTCACCACGTAACTCACCGTAAATGTGAAAATTTACATACCTGTGTACATATACAAACAAAGGCGCACGCAAGTTTGCAATACCATGTGTATGTGCATATCGGTGAACTAGGAAGGAAGGGTATGCAGATAGTTTGCACATTTTTTCTTCGTCGGAGTGAATGTGTTTGAAGCACATGGATAAAGGTGCCTTTTGCCTTTACACATATGCATACACGTGTAAATGCATGTGCACAGTTTGTGCTTGCCAAAGAACCTTCATTTGACTCCCATGAAACAACAGTAGAATTGAGGTGCCTCATTGCGAATGACCTTCACTGGGGGAAGTCTGCCGCCACGCAGCGGATATTGCCGCCTTGTCTTACTTGGAATTCATGCCGTAAACCCTCAACCATCTGTGCTTTATCGCCTAGCGAAAGAAAGCAGGTTGTGTCGTTTTCTCGGAGTCCTTGCCGTTAGGTAGAGTTTGGCCGAATCCAGCAACATATTTTTATTGAAAAATGGCGCCGCGTCGGTTCAGTCGGTTCTTGCCATTGCGGGCTTTACATCACCAGGATGGGTTCGAGCAGAGAACCGCACGTTGAAACACCTCAACACACAAAAGCACCCAAACCCGAAACGCGATAGACAGTCCAAGCTCAGGATCATCCTTATTTGCTCCCTGGCTGGGGTGCCTGCGCTGCGAAGTATCTGGCTAGGAACAGGAGGGTCTTACGCGTCCGTTGAATCGGGCGCCCCAACCTTCAGTGCTAATTTTCCACGATTCGGATATGTTTGTTGCATGACCTCCGGCCCGACTGGGTTGTTTGGAAGTAGTCCCTACAGATGAGAAAGATCCGTAGAATCTCCTCATAATTCCATCCCCCTACAGTCCCAGTGCAATCCCGTTTTGCCAAACCCCAATCATTATAGGTTTCCGTGTTGAGTCTGTTCCGCCAACTCTCGTATCATTCCGTATTTGCCACCGGACAACTACATCAAGCTGAGCAAAACTTTGCAACTTTGAGCTTCTGGGAGAAGAGGCTTGAGTCGTTAGAGTGCATAACTAGCTTGTTTTGCTAAAGATTCCTGCGGCGGCTAGGGCATTTTTGCGTACTGTGGGTCTGTACTCCTGAGGCCGATTTCCAATCATCAAGCCGCCTAAATGTAAACACTAAATCTTGAACCATATTCGACTTGTAGTCTCAGAGCCCTAAACATGTTCTTTAGACATGCTTGCAATGCTTGCAGCCGGACACCCATGTTCGAGGCCACACATTTTACTTACGAAGCGGCCTTTCCTCAAGTGATTTGCCCATGGCTCTACCTGAAAAAGATCAAAACCAACTTTGTCTTTTAGCTGTGCAGAACAACAAACAGCCTCATCTGCAGCGTTTTTTGTGGTTGAATACTTGACACCGTACCCCTGCAGTGCTCAATATTTTCATAGCGTTCCGGCGTCTCTATGTTGCAAAACCCTCAACTCTTTGCACAAGTCCTTTGTGCTGCTTGTCAGGGAATCTGCAGCATTATGAGCATCGCTTTTCTGGTCAGCTATGTCAACGATCAACGACGCTCAATGCCGCATCTATGTTACCGTTTTTATTCATATTTATTCACAGCGCCAATTACCTTCCCATAATTGCATGCATTCTCAAGAGTGAGGGCTGACAGCCCATGTTCTGCACAGCATTAACATGAGACACGTTGCTATGCAATGAAATTTACAATACCAAGGAAGGGGCCAGCACAAAGAAAATGATGGGCAAGCTTGACGCACCTTGCGAGCCGTGAAGAAAGACTTGTCTGTGGATGGCACAGTCGATGGCATGCTGATGACACCAATAAGTTGAACCATGAATCTCCTGCCCCTGAGCATAAATGGAAGCATCCGTCTTACAGGAAAATAATATTTATGGACGCATCTTGGGGTTCCATTTTTGCCCAATTCTTGCATATGGCTGGCGACCTTGAGAAGCCACCTGTTACCACATGGTATGTGTTGCCTGCGAATAGTATTCATGATGCTTGCATTCTGTCAGTTGACGCACAAATTCAAGCCTTTTGTACTTGTTGTCTTATATTAATTCGTATATGAATTCTTATATTAATCAATACACATCAGTTCCATGATTCCATGAACCCTGCTTGCTCGGATCAAACCTTAATACCCCATGTTCTTTCAGCTGCTTACGTCGCAGGCTCTGGATGAACGCCGCACCTGACTGACCCTACATGACCATTCAGGAGTTCAACGGGTGCTGCGCATCAGGTTCTCGAAGAATCATATACGTGTTTTGTTTTTGTTATTATGCATCTTTACCTATGATTGTGATATACATATTGGAGTTATCATTTTGTTCAAATTTGGAATGTGTCTCATCCTATTCTGATTTTATTTTGTGATGGATCAGTGGTGTAATATGGCAACACAAATTTTCGAAACACCGGAGCTTGCAAAAGATTACATTGTCATCACATATAGGATCGAAGCGACAACGGCCGGAAAAAGAAAAAAAAAATCATTTTAATATCGTAGGAGGTCATTCTAAATCACGAATTCATAAAAATAAGTCATGCCATATTTCTAATAAGTTGCTTCTTTCATTCAGCTCAAGGCATCTGCGGATCAATATTCATTTTGGAATATAAAATTTGACTTGATATTTTAGATAAATGAAATTGAGATTCAACATTATTGAATTCATCCTTGTATTTTTTTTCTGATACGCGAGCAGCAGCCAAATAGATCTGTAAATTCAATATTTTATCGCCTTGGCAATAATGAAAAATTCTTTATCTTGGATTTGGAAGATAATTATTAAAGAATCTAAGATTATTCTAAATTATTCTCGCCTTGAAACGAAAGGAATAGTAATTCTTCCTTACGGTTCTAAGAAGTTAGATAATATTTTGTAGGTCTGTAGTATTTTATAATTATGAAAAATGGAAATATCCCTCAGCGTAGGCCCGAAACGCTAGATGATTAATTAGCTTTAGGAAGGTCTTTTGGGCGGAGGTCTCGCTGAGGAATTACTCGTGCATTATTTCCGTTTCTATTTTTATTTCCGCGGGATATTGGGGCTCTGGCCGTTCGGTGGGTGGTAGGGAGCTTTAATCTATGGTCTGGAGATTTGACGTCGTGCGTCTTTTCTTCTTCTACGATAATGCACGATTTTTCTTTTAGCTACGTATCTTCTAAATGGTAGCTACGAATTTGGATTTGGATTGAAGAAACATCAAAGAGAAATTTCGAAAATAATAGACTCATGTTTGAATATATATATATTATTCGTAATATCGATATACTTACGAGGGATTGGTTTCATTTTTTCTGATTGATATTTTTATTTCATTTAGAAGGAAAATAATATTATTTCAAAATAAAGATTTCATTATATCATAGATTATCTTATAATATTCTTCATATTATTCTATGAAATAAAGAGATAATTGATTATATAAATGAAAATTTAGAAGATTTTAAAAATGAAATTTCTTGCGCGATTGAGACCTAGATAGGAGAAAAAAGGGAATTCTAAATTTTCTCGTGATTGCATATTCAAAGAAGTCGAAGGAGAAAACAAGAAAAAAGAGCACGATTTTAGGTCCCCCAGGCCATAAATTAAAACCCGCCGCCGCCCGCCGAATGCTCAGGGACCCAAAATCCCGCAGACCCCAAAGGGAACAATATCGACCGCAAATGAAACTTAGCTCGATGAGACTTCCATTCTAGATTCAAGCTCTCTTCCACGTTCCATGCATCGATTGCGACTTGCGCTGGGGATCGTCCTGGCTATCGGCAATCACAAAGCGGAATCGAGGAAGATTCGAGGTCAGAATCGGTCAAAAAGCAATTCTAGAGGCAAAGAATCTTGCTTTCTTTGGGATCCCGTTCGTCTATGCATGAAGTAGTGATTGCTATATCGTTGGAGGGCAATCGAGATTCGTTCTTGCAATAAGTGGCGAGTACGTCTAGCCTGACGTCCATTAGGGCTATCGACAGCCTTATATAAGGAATCTAAAATCCTAATATCTTCCTCGATCATGTCCCCTACGTGATCCTAAATAGATAAGATATTTTGAAATTTTTATTCTTTCATAACGATTTTTTAAAACGAAATAGGAGATGATAGGATAAATAATTGAACTTATTAATATAATGAAGATATATATAAAGATTTCTGAAATCAGATTTATGATGATATACTAAATCTAGCATTCTTAATAGATTGGTAGAATTATATTTCTTAAATATTTTTTTAGAATGAGAATTTTTCTTTTTGGAAGATGAATATATACTTATTTATCAATTTCGTATATTTAATATTAAATTATTATCTTATTTCAATCTTAAATTCTGGATAGATAAAAGAATTCGATTATATTATATATGTATAAATATTATTATTCGAATATATTCTTGGATATTTGAATTATATTTTGATATTATATAAAAAAATCAAAAAATATAATATATGATATATTTCTTAATCGAAATATTGGAAGTTTTAGAAGAGATATCATTTTTGGAAGATCGAAAAGAAATCAAATTTTCATTCTGATCCTATAATTCATATCTATAATCTCGAATTATATAAAATCATAATATATATCGAATGAATTTTTTAGATTTGAAAATGAATAATGAATATTAAAATAGAATTTGATGTCATTGATTATTGGAATATAATTCAGAATTCTAAATAAAATAAAAAATATATTCTTTTCTGATATTAGTTAATGATATATACTTTCTATGATATCGTACAAATAAGAATTGAATCTTTTCTAATCATATTTTTTCAAAATATCTTTTTGTATATTTCTGAAAAATATCAAAATATACTCAGAATTATTCTCGAAAATCTCTCTAGGGTTGCATTCTCGCTTAGTTCAGAATCGCGATGGCGCGATGTTGGTGCGGCGTTTCTAGGAAAAAATATATTCAATGATGGAGATGGGATCTTGTTTCGCGGCGAATATGCAATGGCGGATCTATGGGAACGGATCTGCTATGGATATATTCGGCAGTGGATATTTTCCGACGATTTATTCGGTGGCGGATTCCTGTAGCGGTGGATATCTATTTTGATGAGTATATGCGGCGCTGGATATTTGGTGGATATCTCTGCTAGATAAGGGACGATATTTGGGTACGGCGACGGTTATTCGGATATAGATATATATCGTTACGGAACCCAAGAAATTCTAGACTACGATATCATCTGCGGAAAAAGGAATTAATTCATTGGAATAAAAGATGGACTCGTGCGTCATCGATTCCGAAGAATGAAATAGAATATTGAAATGGAGGAAAATTATATACGATATTGATTGAGCAGGAGAACAATATTGATTCATATAATTAAAGAAAGGGAGAGCAATTATAGATAAATACGTATTTCAAATGATTTTATGGGATTAGCAATATAATAGAAAAGAGCGAATGAAATATTCTGATCTAATTTATTGATGGTCTTTCATATATATATATATAGATATTTATATCAATAAGCATAAATCTTCATGGTCATATTTGAATAATATTCACGTCTGACAGATTGAGATGATCGTATATATATATTGCGGAATATATAAAATTCACTCCGTATTCTCAATCATCTATAGATGAAGCCAAACTGAATAACCATGTAGAAGAAAAAAATTGATCCTCTATTTTAGTATATAATATCGTACGTAATATATTTATCAAATCGTAATTATTGATTATATTTAGTTTCATATATTTTGAAAATTCATATAAATCTTTTTAAATCAAAAATGATCTTCAAAATCCCACGAATATATTCGCATAAGAAACCTGGAACCGGGGGTCATTCCTGTCTCCTCTTTCTCGTCCTCTCTCTTTTCTCCTTTTCCTCCTCTCTCTTTTCTCCTCTCTCTTTCTCTTCTTTCTCCTTTCCTCTTTCTTCTCCTGTTTGTTCTCTTCTCTGATCTTTTCCCTCCTCTATCTTCTTTCTTCTTTTCTTTTTCTTATCTTCTCTATCCTCTCTTCTATCTCCGTCTTTTTTCTCTCCTCTCTTCCTCTCTCTTCTCTCCTTTCTTCTATCTTCTGTCTCTTCTCTTTTCTATGTCTCTTTTCCTCTTCTTTTTTTCCTCTCCTCTATTTCCTGACCTTCTCTCTATCTTTTTATTTTATCTTCTTTTCTCCTCCCCTCTCTCTTTTCTCCTCTCCCCTCGTCTCCTTTTTCTGATCCTTACTCTATCCTCTCCTCTCCCCCCACTTTCATCTCTCCTTTCCTTTCCTTTTTTATCTCCTCTTTTTTTATTTCTATCAAATATCTGTTTCTTTCCTCTTTTTTCCCCTCTCTCCTCTCTCATATATCTTTTCTCCCTTCACCTTTCATCTCTCCAGAGGCCAATCCAATTCTGGGCCTGATTCCTCGATTGATGACATTTTTGAGACGCGAAGGCCTGAAAGGAAACCAAGAAGGGAAGACAAGTTCTGTGTTTCCAGAAAACCCTGATATGTATTACTATTATTTTTGATACACGAAAAAACGAGACGAGTCCAAAAGCGAAAACAGGCTGCGCGGCCATGACTCCCGATCCCTACCTATGATTGTGGACACCTTTGAGAAAATAAAACCTGAGACAAATCCCAAACAAATAACAATTCTGGCTTTTGCAACCACCCGGGATCTATGTGATCGTTCACATTTTCATTTTTGAGCGGCACATCCCTGTGATTGTGAATCCTTGAGACGCAGAAACCCCAGACAACTAAAAAAAAAAACAGTTCTGCATTTTTGCGAGTGCGACACCACAAATTCCTTGACTCTTGACATTCTTGAGACGCGAAGATTCAAATAATTTCCAAAGAAAACGTCAGTCCTCCGTTTGCGAACAATCTCTTGGCAGATCCTCGAGATTGTTGATTCTTTTTGGGGACTTCTGTGAGATTGTTCACATTGTCAAGATGCAAAAACTGAAGGCGTTTTGATTTTACGACATCCTGATCCCTACGGTTTTTTAAAACATTGTTCAATGACTTGCTTGAAACGCGAAGTCTACAGGTTTTCTCTTGGCTTCATATGCGAGCACACCATGTATGTTCGTACACAACTGCATGAAACAGGCATGCACTTAAGTTAGTTCCTGTGCATACATACAATTCTTTGCAAGCTAATGGTTTCTGGAACATTTTTTGTGTGGTCCAGAATGACGAGAACGCCAGGGATTTTTTTGAACGAATGGGCTAGTATACGATTCAGCTCAAAAGGCTGATATTCGACTGCGAGTCGCACATTGGAAACACCGCTTGAAATATGTAGAGTTTATTAACCCAGGTTAAATGACTCACGATTTCTGGTTCAGGGTCTAGGATTCAAGACGCAGGGGATGCTCCAACCCCTTTTAAAGCTTTCTCAGACAGAGGAATACGCGCGTTTTTTTTCAAAAAAATCAAGGCAATTTGCAAGCGCTGGCTGAAAAATGTCAAGTATGGCTGTTGCATTTTTTCAAGTGTTGTGCTTTGTTTCAAGAATGCATTGAAAAAATATATGAAAACAACACGATATTACGCGATACTAATTGTTCCTTTGCATTGCATGTCAAATAAAAAACGATTTTGTTTGTGTAATTTCATTTATCAGCATTTGCGGAAATAGTTTACACGTTGTCACGAAGAATTCATATTCAATTTGAAAATGGGGAAATTGCATGGACCTTGAGCACGGGAATATTTGCAGGAGATTGATATTATTTTTGTTTATTTCTACTACAAGTCATCAATCATTGAAAAATTTAAAAACATATAGAAACAAATGATACCATTCAATCTCTCTTATAAATGGAAATCACACTGAATAAATATTTCCAGTCATTGGGAATATTCTGAAAACTTTAGAAACATTTCCTTTTTCACAAAACCATCAATTCATGAATGAAATTGAGTTGCCAATAATCTTTATATTCAAAAATCGAAAGTACAAAACATTTTTTTATTTCAATTTTTTTTGTTTAAAAACAATTCATTTCAAAATCATTTTTTTTTATAATATTGGATATTGGAAACACATCAAAAAAACTTATAATAATATATACATCCAAATTAAATAATACCTGCGCACAAAGCCCATGAATCACCAAGAATTAATCTTGGTGATTCATGAAGCTTTCTGCGCAAGTAGTATATTATTTGGGTGTCAGATATTTTATTATATTTTTTTGATATCTTTCCACTATCAGATAATACGAACAAAAGCATTCTTTTATGATTTTGAAATGAAATTGTTTTTAAATCAAGATTTTTTTTTTTGAATATATGTTTTGTATTTTCGTTTTTTTAATATAAAAGTTATTGGCAAATCAATTTCATTCATGAATTGATGGTATTTATGAAAAATGAAATTATCATAAAATTTCGTTTATTTCTTTCTTAAAGTTTTCAGAATAATCCCAATGATTGGAAAATTTATTCATTGTGTTTTCCATTACAAGAAATTGAATGACATCCATCATTTGCTTAAATACATATTGAAGTCTTTCAAGGATGGATAAATGGTACTAGGATTGATCAAAAAAATCATATCAATCTGTAAAATTCGCGTGCTCAAGATTGAAATTGAATATGAATTCTTCGTGACAACACGTCAATTATTTCTGCAAATGCTGATAAATGAAATTAGACGAATAACATCGTGTTGATTTGAACTGCAATGCAAAGCAATGATGTGTATCGCGTAGTCTTGCGTTTTTTCATATATTTTTTCAATTCATGCTTGAAACTAAGCAAAACCATTGAAAAAATGCACCAGCCATACTTGACATCTTTTAGTCAGCGCTTGCGGTTTGCGTTGATTTTTTGCAGAAATTTCTAGACCACAAATTATGCGGTTTTGCTTATTTTTGCGTTTCTTGCTCACAACATCTGAGCCTTCTGCTTGAAAACAAATATCATGTATAAATAGTGAAAAATTTTGGATTTTCGTCCGAGGTCTTCACGTCCCACCGACTTTCCGTGCGATCATCATATTTTAAGAGGAAATGGATTGGAAGTTTGAAATATTTTCGGGGGCGTGATCTTTTGATCGTATCGCCCCTTCTATTTTCAGATCAAATATTGCATGCAAGTTTCTCGCGACGCCTTTGGAGAAGATAAATCCTCGCGCGTAGAGAAAGACAATTTAATTTCTGATTATATAGCATTTTCAAATTTCTATGAATTTTATGCAAATATTATTCAGATCTTCAGGCAATTCGAAACGAATAATCAAATTCTTATTTCTTGTCGTTGAAGAATGAGATCTAGGTTGGAGAAACAAGGGAATTCTATTTATTTTCCGTCATTATATGATCAAAAACGTCGATAGAATAAACAAGAAAAAAATGGCGCGCGCGATTTCAGGTCCCAATCAAATAGATTCTGAATTTTCCTAAAGCTCCGTCTTTTGCATTTCCAGCCTTCGCGTAAATAATCGAAGAAAGAAAAATAATACGAAATCTTGAGAGATTCCGGATTGCGCGGGGCCGTATTCAATGCGATTTTGCGCGATATATTTCTTAGGCTATCTACGCGGCGATTCGGGAGAGTGCAGAAATTTTCATAAATAAATGGGATCATATTATAAATATGCAAAAAAATTAAATTTTCTTTTTCGAATTTATACAATCCGTTCTCAAAAGAGATATAGATTAAACGAAAAAATTGTTCCGGAGGCAAGGGCCGCACGACCAAAAATTTTTGAGATTTTTCTTCTTCGTCTGCTTCCAAAATCTCGAAGATTTTAGGATTTCCAGTTTTTCCGAAAAAATCTAAAATATCCAAAAATCTAAATAAACCATTTAGTGCACCCGCATAAGGCATTTTAAAAGGGAGTCGGAAAATCTAAGTCGTGTGCGATTGATATAATCGCTCGCAAGCATTTATATAATAATATCCAGGCAATGGAAGTAGCCCCTTATCTATAATAATAAAAAATCCTTAGATGAAAAAGGGATTTTGGGTCCCTAAGTGTTCGGCGGGTGCCGGCGGGTTTTAATACATGGCCTGGGGATCTGAAATCGTACGCGCCTTTTTTTTCTTATTTTCGCCATCGACCTCTTTGAATATGTAATCACGGAGAAATTTGGAATTCCCTTTTTTCTCCTATCTAGGTCTCCTTTCGTATTAGGACAATAGATATGCCCTAGATATGATATCTTTAGGCCGTCTCACGATCTCTATATTTATTCGCTTTAGATAAAAAATCTATCCCAGAAAATCCGAGGATATATGCAGACATAAATCCTAATGAATTATCAAGATTTTAAGACCGCACGTATAATATAAATTCTGATAGATTTTAGATTTCCGTCTTAGAAGTTCGCATTCCAGCGAATCGCCGCGTAAACAACCAAAGAAAAAGAGCTAACTTGAAATTTTGAAAGATTTTTAGTCACGCAATCTAGGACCATATTCAACCCGATCTTTCCATCTTGATCATTTTTCTTAGATTAGAGAGAGCTCATAAATCTCTACGAATATTTACGATCAAATTATAAACTGAAAATTATAATTAATCTTCCATCTACGCGCTTCTCCGAATAAGCCGTGCCATCAGTAAAAGAAAGATAAATCATATCAAATACAAGCTCGTTTATAATATTCTATGAATATCAATATATAAATATATAATAAAAAAGATCAACCTAATAGAATTTGAAAAAAAATTAGAATAACTATTCGGGAGAGCATATAAATCTCAATCAAAAATCAAGAGCGCACGTAACTAAATTAATAGAAATATTTAATTATTCCGACCGAATTTTCCGTCTCATTTATATTTCTTAGACTATCTACGCAGCAGCTCGGGGGCATATATCTATTTCCGTAAAAAGAAATAACTTATCTATAAAAAAACGCGAATAAAAGATTTGCAAGCTTTTAAGCGGCACGATTCGTAGGCGGCACGATTCGTACCAAATATTTCGAAGATTGCAACGATTTTATTTTCTCGTAAAATATTAATCTCTTCGATTTTTTTTTGAGAACCTAGACCGTATACAAACGAAATCAATATCAAAATATTATAAGATAATTTTAGATCCCTTCTATAAGAAGCATTCTAAAAAGAATCAGAAAATCTAGACGTATGCGAGCGGAATATTGAAATATATATTTATAATGAATTTCTAAAAATTATTCGAATAATAACGAAAAAAATAAAATCAAAAATAAATTGAAAAATATTGAATATTTTATTTTGAATTTTCAAGGGCTATACGATTTCATAATATATTTCTTAACTACAATATCAACTTAAACCTAAAAATATTTTATTTCCTATTATGCAAGCCGGCCTTACTTTATATATATATATATTCATCCCGTCAATATTCTGCTCCTATATCTTCTTCCGAAGAGGGATCATCCAAAGCCTTTAACCTGCCGAATTTTTTTTACGAAATTCTGTTCGAAATTGTATGTTTAAATCGTATTATAATTCATTCAAAATCGATAGAATTCTATTTCTAAAAATAATCACAAATAAGAATAGTAAGTAAGCATTAAATTACTGATCTTGAGAAATTGTCGTATTTAATACATCTCATTGATCCATTTCAATCATGGGCTGCAAAATGAGCAGCTTAAAGACATCCACGCATATCTTAATTTGATTGCTCAACCTGCAGTGTGCATGATCAGCCTGAACTTTACACAGGCCAATATTGAGGTTGCCGCGTTGCCAATCTTTGACGACATGTAACTGCGCACAATTTTTTAAAACTGTCGAGCGCAAGATTTCCCAGATTGTGCACAGACTTGCACGGGACAAATGACCCTTCTGTGAACAGTTTTGCGGCTGTGTATATGAACCCCCAGCAAACCTTGCAATATAAATCGGTGCTTTTGCGGATTGCCAACGACTCTGAAACAGCGTAGAATCCTATTACCAGAATATTTTTTGCATGAATCAGGCCTGTTGAAGGTCTAGGCTTAGAAGGACGGTTCTGTCGGGGAGAGTGTTCGGGTCCTGCTCAGAGCCAACGCGCTGGTACGCGTGCAAGGGAAACCTTACCATCGATTGATGTCCGGAGCACCGTCCTAGATTCCAATTTCATCTGGATGTGAGAAGGGTTTTAAGCTCCAGATTCTGCTTAAAACCCCCTAGTTCCAAATACCCGAATCTTAATCTTTAAATCGGGACTGTGGAAGAGTCATCGTCTTTGGCACTGCCCTCGCTGGTTTGCACCGAGGACGCGCGTCCCACAATGCAAGCCGGGTACTGATGGTACTCGGAGAAGAGGGCGTTTTGGGCAGAAGTGCCGTTTGGGCTTCAGAAGTGGGTACTGAAACAAATGATAAAGAAAAAAAGCCGTGCCCAGGTGATGAAGGCAGCCACAACAACTGGGAATGGGCATGCCGTGGGCTTATGAAATTTGCAGGCGACGCGTTTGCTTCTTCTTGCGAGATACACCACACCTTTTTGATTTTGCAGAAAAGCTTCAGTTTGAGCTTTTCTCAGATTGAAAGACCAGCAGGACAAATCGAAATATGCCAAACCCAAGTCCAGAAACATAGACACCAAATCCTGTTTGGGTTGGACACAAAGGCACAGATCAGAATTCAACAAGCTACAGCAAGCTTACCATACTCTGTATTCAGCTCAGGATAACAATTAAGCCGACTAAGCAAGAAAAATTACTAGCAAATGATATATGATGCCCATGTACTTACAGCTTCAATGCTGAAATCGTGACCGCATACAACATCCTTGATGAGACTTACTGACTGCAGCCTGAACCCATGGCGTAAAATCCTACATTGAAAAACCTCCTTTTCCTTGACATCATTTTACAATTGTGAACCCCAAAGCAAAACCTTGGAATCCCTTTACGATTATGACCTAGCTGTGAACGCAATTCTTTACATCCGAATCTTTATATCCAAAATCCAAAGTGAGTCAGTCCTCAATGGGGATTCTACGACCCAGACTGTAAGCATCAAATCTTCAATCCTAGCTAGAATGAGAGCCCTGTATAGAAGGCTGGATATTTGCTGACGTGGATTCCTATGACTTACACAAAGATACCGAAAAATCCTAGTGGTGTGCGAACATCCCAAAAGGAACCACAAAATCTTGAATCCTATTTTTTGCTTCTGCATCCTAAGCCGTGAATGAATCTTAAACCCTACACCCCGAAGCCCTTTCCTCCAGAGCCTCCGGAGCCTTCAGAACCCTCCGCCTCAGCTTTTGCCTCAGCCTCGGCTTCCGACACTTTGGCAGCCAAGACTTTCGCGAGGCCTTTGTCCTGCTTGACGGTTTAAGGCTTTGGGTTTTGAAGGTTTGAAGAAAGTTGTGCGACCTCTCAACGACGGGCTTCAGGGACTGCGGGGCATTAGCAACTTAATCATGCAGGTGCACTCGCCAACAAATTCACGCGATTTTGCTGACGATGGTATCCCTGACTACATGTTTCTTGAACTGCCAATCCGAGGTCCGCTTCGGTGATGCAACCAATCGTTCTTGATCCTGACTGGCTAGCAATTGCCTGGCAACCTGTGTAGTAATCTGTTCCTGAAGTTGGCCAAAATCATCAGACTTCACTTTCGAGAAAAATTGTTTGGAAAGAAGATTTCATCAACACATTGACTTTGCCTTTTTTCGCGTTAGGAATAAATTTTCCCATGTTATTGAATATGGCTTATGGGCAGCCATCTATTTGGAAATGTTTTAAACCCAAGCAAAAGATTTAACATGCTGCATACCGTATGCATACCGCGAAGCATGCCCACTGGAGCTAGGACGAGCTGTGTGGAACTTTGCGGTACAAATCTTTGTGGATTGGTGCGAAATGCATGCTTACTTGATGCAAAGCTAACAAGATTTGGATCCAAACACCGAAGCTATGGTAATTTCCCTCATCACTCGAGCCTCCTGTTTCAAGGTCTGAACTCTTGCGACCAACGCTTGCGTGAGGTAGGCGATGGAGTCTTTGTCCTATGGCGGTGCAAGCGGGACCAGGCTCTCTCTCCCAAACAGTGTGCACACTCAGCGCTTGAGGATGGTCGAATGGGTGGTATAATCTTCACCGGTCCTTAACACAGTCCACATGGACACTTACCATTTATCCATGACCTTGTCGCGTTGTGGAATGCGGGCAGATCTGCAGTTGAATTTTTGGTGATGGAACTCGAAAAAGAATGATTGCATGTTGCTATTCTGAGGAGATATGAACGAGAATGTGGAGAAGGCAGCTTGTTCAACATCAAGCCGTTTAGAAAGTTAGATTTTGGGATGCAACGTCTTCGGTCTGCACATTTTACGCTTCCAACCCTGCCGCGCAACCTCCTCTAGAGAGGTTTTACTTAGATTTTCATGTTTAACCACCCATTAGACACGGCCTTTAGCTTTGGTTGCCTGGTTCCGGCCAACAGGATTTGACATCCATGATTCTAGGTCCTCAAGAACATAGGGTCGGTGGACATCGCGTTTAGGAGCAATCAAATCCCAGCGTTAACGCTCCAAACCCTCCTTGCCTTGAACCACTCCATCTCGTGCATCGCCACGAAGATCTTCCCAATGTCTGCAGGCATCACCTGCTAGACGAACAGGATCTAGGGGAGGAATGATGCCGTCGGCTTGCCGAGTATGAAAGACTCTTTCATGTGGGGTGGTTCAGGGTGGTGCCATGAAAGCTTCGGGCTAACGGGTTGCGGGGTTTTCTGTCTGCGGGGTTGCCCTGCAAAGCGCTTCCATAATGCTTGGGGCTTGAAATTGGAGCCTGTCAGCATTGACTGCAAACTTCTTACGATAGGAATGGAATAACAAAATCACTGTCTCAAATAACGCCTGCAATCTCGGCATAACAGTTCATATAGGGCTGGGGCTGTCTGACAGCAGGGGTTAGGGAAGCGGCAGCCCATAGGCCATTTCTACAAGCCACTTCTTTCGTGAACTTTAGCTTTCTTGCAATGTGGGCGCTTAACGTGGCTTGTAAGATGAAAGGGAATACACCGAAAGCCTTCTTGAAATTGATGAGGTCCCTTTAGGTGCAGGCCGTTCTCCAAACTCCGGCGCGAAACATGGAAAATGTTGGCTTTTAAATTAAGGTGAAGCGTACAAACTGTAAACCCTAAACCGCAAGTAGTAGAAATTCAAAGTCGTAAAACTCAATTCCTCAACCCGACTCTTGAAGCCCCAAGCTATGACCGGCAAGAGAGAGTGAGTGGAGAAATCAGTCGTTGGCCTTATCGATATTGGCCAAGATGCCCTTGGCAACCTGCAGCTTAGATTTTAGGGCTCAGGCTTGCGCTGGCACCATGTAGTGTTGATACGGCCAGCTCAATTGCAACATGAGGGCTTGCAGGGCTGTATGGTGAGTTTGGAAGTTTTTTTTCGTGCAGGAAGCTCACGTAAAATCATGAGCATTGATTGTTTGATGTCCAGATGCTTCATGACAGCATAAGGTGGCGCCCAAAACATGTCCCATTGTTTGTCATGGAAGTATCTGAAACCTCAAGCGCCCACTGCACATTCTCAGATCCACCATGCTACTATGCTTTGTATTGCAGACTCTCCAACCTGCAGCTAGCTGCCATTCACAACCTAAAAACTTGAATTCTTGACCCACATGCCTCAGGGCACATGAAACCAAAGTCTGACCTTCCGCCTTACCACTTGAAGCTATTTCAAGTTGATCTTTAAATATTCTTAGATACAATTTGCTTCTGTTGCGTGCTTCCATGACGTCTTCTCGTGCTATACTGATGCCCTGAAATACCCTAAGCCCAATCCTGACTCTCAATTCTAAGCCCCAACACCAAGCCCTGCTAAGCCTTACCGTCCGCATGCATGGTGCCATGATGTGGACCCTGCACAACCCTATGTCACAAACCCAAAGCCCTGTGCCCATCCCCTCCCTGCAATTTTTAAACAAGCGTGCAATCCTAAACTGCACGCCTTGATCTGCAAGGAGGCTAAAGGCACATTGGCAGTGGCCAGGGCCCAGGCCTCTTGCTGGCTTAGCGCAAAGGGTCCAGGTTGGCATCAAGGCAATGGAGATAGACTTGTATCACGGAACCCCACTTGAATGACGCTTAGTATTCTTGCGGACATCTTTAACGGCAATGGGTCGTATAGGGGCCTGTGTCAAGTTGAATGTCAGTGTGAATAAGGCTTTCATGGCCCTTATGAGGCTGGCGTGGACTGCTCCAAAGATTCTTAGTGGGAACCATGACAGGTCATACAGATCAGAGCGTTTGTGATAAGGCCTCTAGACTTTGTAGGGATCATGCTGGGATGTTTTGGGGCGCGTTTGTTGTCATGCGTCATGGCAAAATCAATCAAGGAAGATGGAAGTATGATTATCGCAAATCTTCAAGCTCTTAAATCAAGGCATGAAACTGTTGAGGATGTAGGCTTGATGTCGAGTGGCCTTCAGGTTTGAGGGTTGCATGCCGTTGGGTTCAGGTGCCTTTCAGGTCTGGAGATGCGGCCTCAAGCTTGACGAGCTTGTGCAAAACTGAATTCGAAAGCCTTTCCGTGCGCTCTGCACAAGAAGCTCTTGAAGAATGGAGGGACAAGCAGAGGTTGAGAGCATGTGGGAGCCTACATGATTAGAACAAGGTTTAGGGGTTATTGTATACTATAAGTATGTACAAAATATGAGAGGATCCTGCTGATCATTCCGGCTTCTACATTATGACTTGTGTAGTGTGTACTGAGCGCGAGGGGGAAACTGCAGAGGAAACATCTCCGAACTGGATGTCGTTTTGGAAGCGCATTGTGGAACCGACTGGCTGGAGTGGTTCTGCTCATCCTGGTGATCCTGGCATTGTCTATTCTCGTAGGAACCTTAGACAACCCTTCTGTGATATGCATGTGCTGGATCTCTCAAACCCTTCATTCCAAGATTTGATCCGGGACCAATAGCAATCTGTTAAACTTTGAAACCCTGAAACCTAGTTGCTCGGTCCTTCGCCCGAAGCATTAAATCCCATTCGCCCAATGACTATAACTTGTTGGAATCTTGTCTAGTATGCAGTGGACTGATCGGGATCTGCATACTTTCGTTGTTTGCCTTTGGCAGTCTGTGCTTCACTGTATGCGATTTAAACCCCAAGCCATAAAAACCCTGAATCTACATCTTCAGCCCATAACCTTCAACCCTGAAACCGGAAATCTAACCCTCAACCCAAAACTCTTTAAACAACAACCCAAAACCTCAAGCCCTAAATCCTGAAGCCTAAGACCGCAATCCAATAATCGTTGTTGTCGGCCAGCAGCCATCGACGAAACGGCACCAACGTGCTTCATCTCGTCCCTAGGCAAGTCAAGGGCGGCATAGGCCATGACCTGGCAAAGGAAGGGAGGATTGAGGGCTTAGAGATCTTGGGGGTTTAGAGAAGGCTCGGGGGACTTGATGGCAGCAGGGGTTCAAGGTTTTGTAATCACTTGGAACCTGTAATCTACAATTCCCTCATCACGCCTGGAAGTTTGGGCTTGGGGCTTAGGCTGTTGGGGTCTAGTGATGGGAACTATAGCTTGTGGTTGAGGACTTGGGAAGAGTTTTGCATCCTTTGGTGTCAAGCTCAAGATGAGCTCCAGCCAGAAAACTCCCAATGACTGTTTTGCAATGGACGCAAGACGTTGTTCACGTTGGCGAGCTTTAAGTCCTAAACTATGCCTTAGAGGCTTACCGAGTGCCTGAGTGGGTAGTAGGGACTGGCACCCAGGAGACTGAATACTTAAGGACTTCTACTAAACAACCTCTTACCATTCTTAATGTGCTGCATGTTAGCCAATGGTTTCCTACATAGATCCATGAGGCCCCTCACAGTTTTTCACAACAAGGTGAGCATGCAATCCCAAACTGCGTAAACCCAAAGTCGGCCTGCAAACCCTGCATAGGTGTCAGGCCTGTGTAGCATCATATAGTCTAAGCAAAGCAGTACGAGAGGAAAATCTTCAGGGTAGCTCGGCGAAAATTCCACAGAGCGACTAGCTGAGACGGTGACAGGTCTGAATGTACTGTGCAACCTGCATGTACCTAGACCTTGATCATCGTTCCAAAACTATTCCTCGAATTAAGTGAATGTGAACATGCCTTGTTATTGTTCATCCAAGCAGAAATGTTCAAATTGTAGTGCTGAATAGGTCGCAAACCATGCCCTTTCTAGAAAATGTGCTCTAGGAGCCCTACTTCGAAAGCCAGCAGCGCTAGGTGGATAATTTCCAAGGAGTGGCAGAATGACTATAGGTCCCATGGTAGAGGAGGGATACATGCGGCAAAGTAAAGTTACTGCATGTTCCAGTTTTATGCAGCGTTGAGGTTGCACAGTACAATCCCTTCAAACTCTCCCCGTCTGGAAGTTAGAAGCCTCCCTACTCATGAGAGGATTTTGATAACCCCAACCCCAAATCAGGACCCTGTAACTACCACGTGGCTACAATGGGTTCCTCTTTCTGTTCGGGGGTACCAAACATCTATTCAGCATGGGCGCCCTATCCCTGTAAACCCGAACCCAAAGTTCCGCAACTGAACCTTACAATCAAACTCCTCAACCACGCAGACACCTCGAAGGGTCCAGAAATTAGATCCCTTGCAGGGGTTCTACACATAGCCCAATAGTAGTATAAGCTACTAAACTTGGCGATGTTCTTCCTAGATCCTCATCCTACCCTGTAGTGTGTTCCCGAAGGGTCATTTCTGTCGGAAGGCATGACAACCATCCCCATGGTCCCTAAACACTAACCCCAATTCACTGAGCCTTCCACTGAGGCATTTAAAGTTTGCTAGCTCTCGATGCTAATCTTCCTGGATACTTGCTACATGGTACTGATACACTATATATATATACACATAAATCCCAGGTATGCCTTAGATGTATTGACACAGATCGAAATTCTTTGGTACACCCCAGAGTATTCACCTATAATACTAAAGGCCCAGCTGCAACCCTGAACCCAACCGGGTAAAGCCTAAACCGTAAACCCTTGCACTCTAAAGCCTTCGACGCTGGTCCTTAACCCTAAATCCTAAACCTTGAATCCTGAAACTCTAAGCCTTGGATCCCAAACACCCCAAATCCTGAATCCTAAACCCTACTTAAGGCAAATGTTGCAAGCCTAAATTGCTTTAAGTGTATAGGCCTTGCCTTAAACCAATTACCCTCAGATTGCAGTCCGTAGCTTTCGTGCCTGGAAAGTTTCTCGGAGGCCCAGAGTGCCAATGATGTCAGCCGGGCCGTCGATGGGATCACGCCCTTGCTGGTAGAGCTCCTGTGCTGCAGTCTAAAGTTTAATGTCTACAATTTCAAGAGGACCTACTGATTCTTCCTGACACCTGGACAGGTAATTGTTGAAAGATTGCAGGTATAGGGATTGTATGGCCGTGGATCTTTCTAGCTCTTAAAGGAATTGTACAACGGGCTTCCCAGTAGGTGCCTAAGCCAGTCCTTGTTCAAAATCAATGTCATCGCATTGTTGATGCGATCGTCCGCGGCCCACATCTTTCGTGCGAGCTTCATGAGCGCCTGAACAGAAATCCAGTTTCCATAAACACTAGGAATGAACAACACATGTTTGTAGCCCCCACTTGAATAGTGCACCTGCAGCTCCCTGAAACTATACCCACAAGGCCCTAAAGATTCCAAGTGCACAAATACAGGAAATCAACGAGCACCTAAATTCTAGCACTTGACACATGCATCTAGAATATTTGAGCATGGGTCTCTGAACAAGCTGTCAACTAGGAGGGTGACCGGAAGTCCACGTTCAAGCACTACAGTAACTCTAGACAGATTCTTCACTACCTTCTTTCCTAAGCGGAAGTGCGTGTAGACCAGCCTCCAGCGTAGTGCCAAGCTGAACCATGTCGAGGAAATCTGCATTCTCGTTGCAATAGGCGCGTACCTGGCTTGTCCAATTTGGTTTTCGGGGTCTGAGAGATGAATAGACAGAAGCCAGAAACCTTGCCATTGCGGACAGCCCCCTTCCCCGACCAATGCATTGACCATCAACGCAGTGTGATTAGCGTGCTCTCCCAGAAAGAAAGGAGCTGCACCACGCAAAACCTCTGGAGTCAGGCAACACAATGCAACCTCAGCCTCAATTGAGTTGGTTCCGGCACTGAACTGAACCGCGCGCACTACATGACACACACGCGGCACTGGGATTGCCAGCTTCTCACGCTTTCTGCGGAGTCAGTTTGGCAACATGTCCATGTTCCGGAACATGCGCTTCAGGTCACCGCAGGAACTTGCAGAGGGAGGTCGTCACTTCAGGAGGTACTTTGCTTCACAGACTCATGCTCGGGGTGTCTTAGCATCAAGACCTCCTTTGTGAGGCTTCCTGTTGAAAAAATGCATACATTGAGGGAAACCTCGGTTTTGAGGATTGCCCTTGACAGTGAAGCGTAAACCTGGAAACTCTATGCGGACCAGCTGAGACTCGCACCGCCGTGAACATGGTGTAAAACAATGGGAAAAACCTGGGCGGTGTCCCTGGTCTGATGAGGTTCGGGGACTGCCGCCTAGGTGTCAATGGGTTTTGGGAGGGAAACATGCAGCGATATGTTATGCCTCAGTTTGAAATTCAAGATTACAAGTCTTGGTTGAAGGATGCTCCATGTACCTTGACAAGCACAGCATCATGACCAGGGTGCTAGCAGTGTTGCAATTCTTGCAGGCCCATTAACCGCTCAACCAACAGCCTGCATGAGCTATTTGGCCTGCAAAGAAATGAGCCCAGCACATATCCCGGAATGCCTCTACCCGCCTAAGCCCTTACCTTACACCCTCAGCAGTACTCTCGGGATCCTCAATATGACCCCTAAAGCTGAGGCTGCGGCTGCGCATTCTTGGCTGCAGTAGCATCGTCTTGTTCGGGCTCGAGCCCGGGCCATTCAAGGAGCCTTTCCACCTGCCGGTTTCAGGGGTGCCCGAAGAGACACTTCCGAGAAGCTGTAGGGATTTACAAGGACTGGGGTTTAGGGTTTAGAGCTTCTCAAAGGGACCCTAGGGATATGTGGGGAGCGTACCGAGGATTCTGTGGGTTCAAGTTAAGGATCAGATAAGATTGCTCTCCAGAAACTCCCACCTGGGCTGTCATGCATCCCTAACTGGCTGATGATGATAGGGTCCGGATATGTCCAAAAAAAATACTCGGGGTACAAGGGTTACAAAGGAATCATTCTCGTTCTCCTCCTCCAACTAAAAGGGACCCTTGCATAAGCACCCGTAAGTTGCACAGTAAGTTTCCAGAGCATATTTTGGGATTTGGTGCTAGTCTAGGGGAAGTCGATCCGGGCTTCTGGCAGTCAACTGGAGAGAGTCGCGGTCGCCCTGCTCTAAACCTCGCACACATGCCACATCCAGCAGACTGTCAAAAAGATTCACGCAACTGGCCTCACAGTTGAAGGATTTTAGGATGACTGCTCTGATGTCCCACACGAAATTGCAAGAAAAAAGATTGGGCCATGCCTAGAAGCAGGGTTTGCCTACCACGTGCCTACAGTGATTGGATCGGGACTCATCTTGTGAGAAAGAGCATCGTGGTAGGTTTGTCCACGGGCAACACAATGTGCTTTGCCTAATTCGCTAGAAATGCGGCTCTGATTCGAAGAAATCCCTACAGAAGCCAGGAAGAATTTGCCACCTTGCACAAAACGCACCATGATGTTGACGAGGAGCCCCCGCTCTACGAAAAGCCCGAGCTCTGAACCCAGGTTATCAGAAACAGGCCAGCACACGCAAGGCGTGAAGGACAGATTCTCCCTGAAGGAAACATGGAAGCTCACGTTAGCCTGTAGCCTTGTTGCGGCCCAACTTGGGGTTCCATGTTACTTGGGAGAATGTAGTCTCTGAATGATTGTGCTTTGGATCTCGGACAATCATGGCACATCCTCTGTTCATTCCTAAACGACACAGCCCGCCAAACCCCGCCTGACACGCTCAGCCGCCAAAACCGTTCTTGCCTAAGCAATTCGCAAACTCCCCCAAATCCGGTCTGAGCGCCCTGCTCTTGGCGACAGCCTTCTGCAGCTTCTTCAATGTGGCATCCTCAACACTAGGGTTTGGGGTTTCGGATTTATGGTTTCTAGTTACCAAGCTGCACCAAGACATCCCCACAAGAGCTGTCAGGGTTGACATATTGAGATGCAGAGTTTGAGATTGTTTGAAGGTCGACACAAGGATTTAAACAGTTGTGGAAGTCCCGTCAAGGATGGCTGGCGTTTTGGGCTTATGGTCGAAGCTCCCTACTGTAAGCAAGTGGAACATAGAGGGATCATCCAGATCCGTAAGAATCTGCAATGCAAGTTGCTAGAATTGTGGAAAAAGATCACCAAAATAAGTGTTGCAAATCATGACAACCAAAAGCTGTCAAGCCCAATCTCTAACATCAGCAGGTTAAAAAAGGGTGCCTTTCCGGCGCCTTGTATTGGACATCTCCAAAGGTTCATGCCTACCGTTTGAAGCACAGGGTTGAAGCTTTCATGCACAAATTCAGGAGCGAGCTGATAAATATGCAAAGGAAAACATATATATCTATATATGTACACACAAGGAAATCTGTTTTTCCTGGCAAATACTTTGTTGCCTCTTTTGGCATCTTTCATCCCACCCTGAAGAGCCATGCGTCGTTGAACTCAACGTTTTCTGCTGCCAGCAGCTGCACGGTAGCCTGGAAAAAGCTATGTTCAAAGGCTGAACGGCTGAAAGGTTCTTGGAAACTGAAGCCTTAACCTAGGGCATGGAAGGCTTTGTATCTGACCCAGGTTGAGCATTCAGGCTTAGGTAAACTCAGGGGCTTAGGAGCCAGGGCTTATTGTCAAGGGGCAAAAGAGTTGTGCAGATATCATCATGATGGGGTGCTTGCGAATTTTCATGTCTAGATTCTTACAGTAATGTGGCAGCCTATAAATGATTTGAAGTAGGGCTTGTAGGATTTGGTGCTTGCGGTTCAAAACCGGCACTACACCCTTTGGGCGCTGTGGGCTCGGAGTTGATGGTTTACCCGTCCCCAAACTCACCCAAGTTCTCACACAGGCCTGCTTTAAATCACGCAATCCACTTTTTTGACCAAGTCTTGCTTGGGTTCCATGGTAACTTGGCGTCTGTAGGTGTGAGGGTCTGGAGTCCAACCTGTGCATTTCTGGTGACAATTCATAACATATTTGGGCGTGTTTGAGGAGGTGAAGATTGTGGTTTTGGGAGTTTATGCGCGAGCCGACCTGATAGCCAAAAGCGATATGCATCCGTCACTATGAAGTTCGCTGCTTGAAGTGCATTGATAACTTAAAGCCTCAAAGGCCTTCTATGCCCCAAGACACCACAAAAGCCCAACCGGCAAAGTCTGAAGCCCTGAACGCCCAAGCCTTACACCCCCAAACTCGACCCCATAACTTATCCCCTAACAGCCTTCAACCCTTGTGGCCCCAAATGCCTCTGCGGGACCCAGCTTACTAAAGCCCTCGATGAGGCGCTCGATGCTCCTAAAGCGAGAGGGTCTGAGGTTCGGGGGTACCTGGGCCCTCCAATGTAATTCCTGTTCGGGCTTGTATAAGAAGGGTTTCCTTTGCGTGAAGCCCTCAGGGTGGGAAGCTGAGATACACTTGCGGCTTTATTTTGGACATGCTCAGCGGTTCGAGTTTGGAGCTTGCGCTCCCGGATTTAAACCTTGTAGACATGTTCTGTGGACATGGTTGCTACTAATGAGGGAAATGTTTTTTTTCAAAGCCCTGACTGGCACTGCCATGTTTTTAGAATCTGTTTTTGCAGCATCTGACTCTTGCAGGAACAGTTCGAAGAAATTCGGCTTGGACCCGCAACCCTGAAGACGCCTAAGCCCCCAAGCGGATCAAACCAAACCTCAACTTTCCCACAAAAGCTCCAAACCAATACAAGCTCCCTCAAATTGGGAATTTCTAGAAGTACGAGAACCTATACTTCAGAAGAGCTCATCTTAGGCCTCGACCTCCTACTCTCCTCGTAGGCTCCATCTGTAAGATCTATGCAACACCTATCAAAAACCTTACACCTTCACCCGCGATCTGCGGAAACTCTCAAAACTTCAAAGCTTCCTCCTCCTAGCTGGGAGCTGACCTCAAAGGCAAAATTCCTAAGCCCTCCTTAAAACCGCCAATGTGTTGGTGTACTTGGTGTCCTAGTGAAAATCCCAGCATCCTGCCAGGTCACAGAAGAAAAATAGACTGCCAGACTGCCTATGACCTTCGGAGCAGAAGCCAAGCGGCTGCACATCAATCTCCCCACTTTTCGACTGAGCCTGCAGTCATTGGTCTAAATCTTGGGAAGGCGATGCTAAGCGGCACTGCGCGGAACATAGGAAATTGCATAAAACTGCTAGATACTCAGCATGCAGCCGTCTGCAATTGTAGTTCATCCACTGATAGGCTACTGCCGTGGAGATTGTGTGCTATGAGAGAGTCAAGAATACGAAAACAAAATTCACCAAATCAGATGTCGACTAATTGGGACAACTCCAGTCTTTTGGAAGCATCTCGTGGGACACTGGGTTTTGCTCCTACCAGACGGTTGAGGCTGTGTAATCCTGAGAACCTTGTTGTATTTGGTGCTGTGGGTTTGGACATGTCGTGAACCTTTTCTCCTCAGTTGACCTGCAATGCACGTTGTCACAATGAGAAACCTACGTGTTGGCCGCTTAAGGCGGAATGCTAAACTCCAAACACACTCCCAACTCTTCTAATACCAAACCCAGGCCGTTACAAACACCAACGGTGCAGATGGCAAGAAAAATGAGTTTCTTCTGTCGCAATATTTCAGCATCCTAAGATACCGCAGATGGTGCGCGTAGATCAAGGAAGGAAACATAGAAGACCAAAAAAATGTATATACTGCACAAAGCGGAAACGCATATGGTTGCGCAACATGAGTTCAAGCGAGAAACTAGGTAGTATGACCAAAAACTGTAGAAAGCAAGAGGTCTAAATCCTAGATCCTAAGCTCTGAGTCTGGAACTTCTTCCCTGAGCCCGGACACCTGAATCTTAAGCCCTGGACTTTAACCCAAAAATGGAAATTCTCAACCCCGAAGACCCCAGCCCCTTGGCCCTAAACCCTGATCCTCAAGCCCACCGTAAACCCTTCATCCCATGCCTTAAACCCTCAGGGAAAACAGTTTCAGGGCCTCCTTGGCGGCTTCGACCTCCTTCTTCAGAATCTCGGCCAGGTCCGCCTTGCGAAGCTTGGGTATCCACTATTTAGGATGGAGCTGTGCTTTTGGGCTGGGTCGGGGGTGAAGGGTTTAGGGTTTGGGTTTCAGATGTGCGTCGGGTTTAGGAAGCTTCGGTCTTGGGATTTAGGTTCAGGATGTAGTGTTTGCTCTGTAGGCTTTCGAGGTCTTAAGGCCTTTGTTCAGGATTTAGGGTTACATTAGACTTCTTGGCGTGGTTCCTAGAAACTTCCCTGACTCAAGGAATTTTCGAGTGCAAGGAGGTTATCCGGTCGAAAGGGCCGTGGGGCGATGGCAATCTAGGGGCTTGCGGTGCACGAGAATACACTACATGAGGCATGGGGGTTTCTCAAAGGGTTCTCCTCGGGGGTTACAAGAAGATCATATTGAGAATTCTCACGTGTCCAGTCAAAGGTCAATTTGCGACGCGTGGAATGAATGAGGAGGCGATTCCGATCAAGTGAAGCGGAAAGGCATTACCGACTCACCCTTCAGGAAGTCCATGATGCCAATGCCAGTGGTCTGAAGTACGTTCACGGGTTTGGTAGCTGCTTCGGGCAAACCCCAGACCCTAAACCATTCCAAGCTCTCGCAGGTCTAGAGCCGCGTCCTTACCATACGCTTTACACTTGAGTTATCACAAGTTACTCAAGTATCTGGAAGCTCTTGATGCAGGGGACGTTCGCAGAACAACTTAACAGGATTCGGACATTAGGCAAGCATCCCCTTCAATTAGGCGAAGGATATGAATTTACGTCTTAGGTTTTCAATGTTGGTTCGTGGCCAGCCAGAAGTATGGTTGCAAGTGCCCCAAATTATGTCAAACGGTTGTCACCGGAGATTTGTGCAACATCTGCACAGGAGAGTTTTAGCATCCGTAATGAGGCTTTTGTTAGGATCTTTCCGCCTGCAGGTTGAAATAACTTCCTCAGGTACCAACATGGGACTCTGTACTTGAGTATGCACATCTTTTTCTGCAGAATACGATGGGATAAGAGGGTTCCCCAAAGGATCATACCAGGATTGTTTTGAGCAGAATTCCTCTCAGTAGTGAACCCTGAACCGGAGCTTTGGAAAGCAAGATTGGCAGGTTGAGCCCTTCGCGATTTTGGCTGTTCAGCGGTTTAGAGACTCAGGGGCTCAGGGTGTTGCGCAGTTGAACTGCTGGGCACCGTGGAAGCTTTAGACTCTGGTGCCTGAAGTGGCGGACAGGTGTTCAGTGTTTGTTTTTGTTTCAAGCTTTGGATGTCATTGGTTGGATGTCACTGGTTCCTTGCTCAGTTTTGAATCATCTTCGGCAGTTTGCCACGCGTCTCTGAGTTTGTGACCCCGAGAGCCATGTAGCTCCACTTACACGAGCATGCAGGGATTACGCAAGTTGGAACTTTTTCGGGGTCTGGACCTGAACCTCAGCCTAAACCCTAACCTGCGCACCATGCACCCTTCGGAAATCAGGAGCCCAAAGAGTTTATCGCAGAATGACCGTGTTCCGTGACAGGGCAACATGATGTCGGCGTCAATTTTGAGGGCAGAAGGCTCAGGGACCCTAGGGGTATATGCGGATTGTAAGGGGGCTAGAAAGGTCCCCCTTGCGGACTCTTCGTGGACTACTTTGGAAAATTCCCAGATCTTCTGATACTTTGTACCTGACCCAGAAATGTACCCACCAACTGGAAAGGAGCCGTGAAATCGCAAATCCTCGACCAGTCATTTTCGTGTCCCAATCTATCCCCAAGTACAATAATGTGAGGTCTATAGTCGCCAGCTAGAGCTTCAAGAAATGTGAGGGGTATTGCCAAAAGTAGAGTTCCTCCTGCCATATCCCAAAAGCATTCCAAATCCAACAACAGGAACCTAATTGTTTGGTTGTTGATCGGATTGAGTGGAGGCATGAATGAATCTGTGTAGCAGCCCCGATATAATCCCCAATGATACGGCAGCTTCCATTCTCCATTCCTTCCACTCCCCAAGCCAAGAAGTTGTTCCGGCACCCTATCAGGCCTTCTGGGAGCTGATGCCGGACTCACTTTCTGCTGCAAGCCTGTCTCATGTGAGTGGTAGGTAGACCCCGCTGTGTACGACTTTGGGTTAAGGGTTTCAGATTTCGGGGTTGCGGCTCATTTGCGTTTGAAGTCAAGCCTGACAAGAAACACAAGCACAGGTAGTGAATCTGTTTGAGAAGCATTTTCTTTGGTGAGAACTGTCTATGACAAAAAGATCTCTCTTGGCACAATGACTGGCTGCAAGTAAACAGGGAAGTGCGGGACCACGATGATACCAGAGTGATTGGCTTCTAAAGGAGCCTAGCAGAAAACTTCGGAATATCGGTGTCCACGGTTTCAAGTTCCTGCTGCACGCACCTTGAATGGCGGCCCGTGGGCATGTTTGTTTACGAGGATGCGAAACCACATGTGCTGTCCTCAAAGCCGAAGGCTCCTGTGGTGGAGTAGCACTGGGCATTTCTACGCGCACCTATTGATAGCCTGCACCTTGTTCACAAAGTGGCAATTTCTCAGTCAGTGGGAGAAATTAGTTATGCAGCCGTCGTATGCTTGACGAACACCAGCCATCGTAACATCTTTCCAACTGAGAATGCCAGAATTTGCAATTGCTAGATAGAAGGCAGGGAGTCATGAGATGCTTTCAAGCAAGGATGGGCAATGAATGGGAAGACCCCTCCGTCTGGGCTCTGGTCAGACTTTGGATCCTACACCCCGAGGATTGTTACTCATGTGCCTGACTCGCGAACTCCTCTGCCGTGGCAAAACTGTGGGACTGAACGCTGCAAAATTGCCTCAAGGAGTTGCAGATTTCCAGCATGTACCATAACAAGTTTGTCAGTTGGGATTCTTTTGGGGTTTGAGGGTTTTGGGATTTAGGTCTCGATGTGAGAACCACCAGCAACGTAAAAAAACAACTCTCTGAATGTATAGAGCAACTGGTTTACTGAGGAGCCTGGGACCAGACCCTGGACCAGAGCCCCCTACTACTTGTCTTTTAAAACGGTGGTTCTTACTACGATTATCTACCAGCCCCTTTATCTCCCCAGGATCCTCCCACAACCTTATTGTAATTGTTTATGAGCAGAGTTTCAAATCAACACAAGCTTCAGAGCAATTGCGGCACATCCCCACTCTAGATACGAAGCATGAGCTTTGTATACTGGGTCATGCAAGATTTTTGGTATAGAAGCAGTAGTGACCATTTGTCCGACCTTTCCTTCGCACGTGCACATGGTTGGGTATTTCTCAAAATTTTCCTGGTGGACAGCATAATAAGGACCCTTATTTGGTCCCCGCATAATCCATATGTATATACATGGATCCCTAGAGTCAAGGGAGGATCACTTTTTCAAAGCTCTCAGTCCTCTACGAAACCTAGGCAGCCTTACAAACAGCTGGTTTCCTCCTAGAATCTGCCAATTACCTGGTGCCGAGGCAGGAGGGGAAGGGATTCTTTGGGATCATTTTTTATTGTTTTTGCGTAGCGTACGTGGACTGCAAGTTCATGCAGTTTTGGGTTTAGGAGGATTCTAATTTCAGGGTTTTGCATGTTGCAGAGGCGTCCTCCTGGATTGCTAGCTTGCGCAACTAGCTCGCTGTCAGGTTTTTGGTTTGGCTCCCATTCACCGCATGATCCTCAAATACCATGAACTAACGGAGCCAGGCCAGACCTACCCGAACCGAAACCTCCAAAACATCGCTGTCCCGTTTGCCCTCGGGTAAACTACGGAGTGCGGGAGTGACAATGATCCTCGTATGCCTGTATGGACTCCATGCTAGTACTATGATACTCTAGATGCCTGGATAAATGGTAGTACTGTCTTTTGTAAGCGTTCTCTACTTGTAGTATACTATACCTTGAAACCTTGTCAAAGCTATTCAAGCCCTACAATACTTCTATTTACTCCCTGAGGAACACGATGATCTCCAGGGTCCACGCCATGCAAATGGCTCGACAGCAGTCCACACAGTGCGGCCAGCACGCCTCAGGATCCAGAACTTCGGGGTTCAACAACCATTTACAATCTTTGGACTGGTTCACACAAATCAGAGCGTAAATCTACCCGAATGTTGCTTGCAGAAACCTACACTCAATAGCCAGGATATCACAAGAAAGGCATTTGTGATCTACTGGAGGTTAGTTCGGACTGTGGGGTTGGATTCCTGTGGTAGCCCCTGTATAATCCCCAATAGAATAGCAGTGTCCATTTCGTTTCCATTCCTTCATTCCCTACCAGTCACCGGCAAGATTGGGGCAGTCTTGAGTGACAGTAATCTGTCCACAGGGCTTAAGGGATTTGAGAGGTGGGGATCGCGAGTCAGGGCTGCCCTGTCATGGCTCAGAATGGGTAAGGTACCACTCCGTCTTGTAAGAGCCACAAGTGGTCTGGCTGCCTCTGGGTTCAGGCTGTTGGCAGAAGCATCCTACAACTATGCTTCTCCTGGGGCAATTGCCAGGATCAGGTGATCCTCGAAGGAGAGGCCTTTTATCGAAAATTGGTAGCCTGTCTTGGTTCAGCTGATTTTATGAAGGTTTTGAGCCAACCCCTACGTAGAACGCCTATTGGAATCCCTCTGCCTAACCCTGTAAATCGTCCTCAAATCCCCCTGCGCTTCAACTCCATCTTGAAGCAGCTGCAAAGAAGTAGAGTGCAGAGTAATATCGGTCACTGATTCTGAATCAGTCGCGGTATAATCGTGTGGGCTCGCATGCTCTGAAAATGGGAAAAATCTCAAAACTGCTAACCTGCGTACTGGGAGTTGCAGGGATACGTAGCTTGAAGCTGCGAAACAATGAAGGTTACAACTACGGTTCCTTTAGAGGTAACCCTCCTCTTTTCATCTGGCCATGAACCTCCAAGAAGTGTAGGTTTTCTGATTGCTACTTCAACCCTTGTCGGCCTGAAATCCTAAAACTCGGCCCAATAACAGTGAGCGGAATTCGTCAATACTACGTCATCAAAACAGCCCGAAAGGACATGAGAGTTTGGCGTCTAGTGTGAGTCGCAGTGCTACAAGTAAACCCCGAAGCAGCCAAAATCTATCGGGGCTGTCATGTGGGAGCTGTTCTTGTTGCATTATGTGGGCTACCATGGAAATGGCATAGGGCTTGTTTTGGAGGTTCATTCATTCGCTGAAAGCTCACGCAGAGCCAGACGCCATAATGCAATCTGAGTGCCTGTCAAGCTTCAGGTGCAGCAGACAAATATTTACTGCGTGGTCAGGACATGGAACATGGCCATTATTTTAAAATCTTCGAATGAGCTGAAAATCCAGGGCTCGCCTAGCCGTAAACCTGCTACTGTGGAGCTAACTTGAGGTCTGAGATCGCCACCCACAGCGTTCAAACGTCTGCTGCGGTTGATGTGCAGGAGCCCGCCTTGTGTGTGGGAGTTTGCCTTCATTCGGCTGTAAGATCTAGGATTCCCATGTATGAGGAGCAATCTGTACTTTCTGTGGGATGGGAAGCAATTGTAACCAATTGTAGGAGCCCGTACAGCGTTCTGGATCCAGCTCAATGGCAACCACACACACGAATGCCTAACACAATCAAGAGTTGGTTGGGGTGGTATCCCTTGAATTCAGAGTATTGAGGTCAAGGCAAGACCAATGAGCAGAGAACATGCGTTCCAGTTTCCCCACGTGAATAAACCCTGGACCTTGTTCTGAATGGAGCCATGCTTACGGAAATCCCGAATCGACCCAGGATCCATAAAGCGCAAACCCTGATCCCAAACTTCAGACCCTGAACCCCTAAACCGCCCACAGACTTCCCGAACGGGGCCCCCTTACTGCAACGTGTAACTTGGGGTTCTGTATATCCAACGAAGTACGGGAATGTTTTGAAACCTCAATATTTCATCGACCAGCAGGACCAGTTTTACCGGGACCTCCAGAGGGCCAATGCATTGAGGAAACTGAAGCCCAAAACCCCTTAAATGCTGGGGCATGTCTTTTGCCACCTTGCGGGCATCTTTCCATCCGCCGCCTTTTGTTGGATTGAGTGAAGATGGGTTCAGGGTGTAGGTCTTGGAGTGCTAGCATCTAGAGAAGTGGCTTTAATGGTTAGGCTGCATGTTTGAGGTTCAAATTCTTGGGTCAAGGCTTGGGATTGTACGCAAAGACCCTACCCAGCACGAAGGCATACCTTTTAACTGCCAAACGGTAAGCCTTTTTCGGTATTTCGATGACTTCTACGCTCTTAATGCGTCCCAAGAATCAGAATGAAGGGTTTAGGAAGTTGACCTTAACGCATCTACCCGAAATCCTCACACTTCGCTTGAAAGGGCGCTTAGAAAGAACCTCGGAGCTACAGAATCGGTAGGTGCAGTCTTGTGGTTGCTGCTTTAGGATATAGGTTTTGATCCCTGTGAAATAACGTACCAGCTGGTATGTGCAACTGCGACCGCTTTTCATAAAGGCCTCCCAGATTCTATTCTGATCAATCTTGCGTGTAACCACTTGTTTTGGCACGACACCTTACAGACCAGTTCGGCTTTGAAAGGTGCCCATGTGAAGTTTTCTGCTTGATAAATCAAAAAAGCCGAAACCCCAAATTCAAAAAATTGAAAGAATCATCTGTCAGTTCTGATTAACCAACTCTAAATCCAAAACGCAAAGAAGCTCCGAATCCTAAACCTGCATAACCAACTCTGAATCCCAAACCCGAAGCAAACAACTCTAACTTCCAAACCCTAATTTGAGGGGAGACAGAGGAATCTGTTTTCCTCAGCTCTTTTCAACAGTTTTGCCTCTCTTGCAGGCTTGGTGTTGCCGGCATGGCCGCGTAGAATCAGAACTTAGGGTACAACAAAAGGCCACTGCTTTCAGGGACGCATGATCATGTCATTGGCAGGTTGCTCGGGCATTTTGGGATCTCAGGCTCGACATAAAGTACAGTTGGTCAGCCCAACTTCGGTCGTGAAGGTGGCTGGCTGATAATCCTCACGTACCGCTCGGATGCCAGTGAACAGCATGGTGCTTCTTTTCGTGTTTGGTGCCATAAATTCTGTCATGAGTTCAATCGCAGCAGAAATGCCTCCGGAGTTCAAGCACAGCCAGCAATGCGTGCAGCTAGTGCAGACACGGGTCAAAGAAGAAAGCTGGATTGCCGTCATGATTCCAATGTGCAGAACTGGCAAAGTATCAGCGTCCTCCTAAGGTCCTACTAGCATCTATGCGTGTGTTGCACTAAACGAGGCCTCTTCATGCCTTACGAACTCGTTGCCTCTTCAGTTGTACTTTTCTCAGGCTGAGTTGTTTCCCAAATCAAGGTCCCTGATTGTACCTGCAAAGCTAAATGTCAAACTCTATGTGATTGCTACCGCAAAGCTGGGTGCAGTGATGTTGAACATATCCCTAGTTTCGGTAAGATGACATCCATTCCCAAAACATTCATACACACTTTAGGGTCTGCTGGCCGAGGCCTAGAGCCTTAGCTTTAAGCTCTGAACCCTAGACAGGTCCGAGTATTGGGCTCCCCTGAACTACAGGCAGTATGGGCAGACTGTATTTTGTGGAGTTCTGTGGGAACTCAAAACTCAGACTTTTCCTCATTATCCGCCGCCGTGTGTGCGTTCAAGCTTTTGTGTTGCGCGGGTTGATCGCGAGGGTCTTTGCCCTCTTTTCAAACCGTGAAATACCAGCCGCAGAATTCTAATAAACGCGGCACTACTGCACCCCAAGCTACGCTGGCTACCTTTCTCCATCTGAATGTCTAACGGGCCCTCATCAAGCGTCTGCTAGGATCCTCATGAAGCCCTCTCGCTGAAACATGTTGGTTCGTGAGGGGAACGGAGGACATTGGATATCAACGAGTGCTTAGGGAGACCTATGAGGAGCCATGCCTCGTGTCCTACTCCATAACCTGACCTGGGGCCTGAAAAGGAATTCTTTGGGGTCCGACAGTGGTCTACAAAAGGCTTTGCAGGTTCTACGTCTGCCTGGCGAATAAAAACCCTAAACTCCAAACCCCCAAACCCTAAACCCGAATTGTCTGAGCATGTTCTGGAGAACTCCTCCATGAGTAAAACAAACTCAGGGCTGAAACTGCGAAGCAGCTTCTGTGAATTTCCGACGTGGATGTATTGAATGACCAAGAGAGGGATATACATTGTAAATCCACGCTAGATGCACTAAATCAAAACCGTAATCCCTACAAAGCCATTTAACGACCCTAAATCCCAAATCCTCTATCCGAAGAAATTCTTCATGGACCGCGACGACGGCGGGCTCATAGAATCCCTGGCCTGGCATGGGGAAACAGGAATGTTTCCTTGGATTCAAGGTCCCCTCTATTGGGCCCACAGGGGTCATATAAGGGTTCTTTGGGGACACTTGCAAAGATTTGGTGTGGGTCCATGTTGTGCCCTCTTTCCTGAGAAACTCTCATGCAGGTTTCATCCCTCTTGATAAGGATCACAACTCTTTGGGCTACATAGATATGTACACATGCATACAGATGAGTCATATGCAAATATAAACGGGTGGGTTCATAGAATTGAGAACTCCGGATTTCCTCGAGTGTGCTGTGAAGGCGGGTAATAGGAACGGTCTCTCAAGGCTGTGTGTCTCCCCAAGTTATAACACACTTGCATTTTCTGTCCTTTACCATATCCAAAAATATTTCTTGCTGTGCAGTTGCATCACTGGACCAGAAACATGAGGAAAGCCTTTTTCAGGTTAAGCTATGTCCTGGCCTTTCAACCTGAAGAACAACGACCCATTCAACCCTTTACCTGAGCACCCTAGATCCCTGAGACCCTTCACCCTGAGACCTCAAGACCCGAAGATGTCAGGGGACGCCAAGTCATATGAGGCCTTTTGATTTATCCAACCCATATGGAGTCCCTCCAGTTTATGCAGCGGTGGGCTACGTGGAACTGTGCAATGCGTTTTTCATGAATGTCAGATCTTGCTTCTCCACTTTGGCACCCCAAAGCTTTCAATGCAACACCCTCACCGCTAACCCTGAAATCTGAAATTGGGAGGAATGCAAAACATCTTCATCCAAGTTACTGCCATGCCAGCGCCAACTAGTCCTCCCAAGACAGGGCCACCAAGCGCTGTGGCCACCCCTGTGACCTGGGAAGGCGTGTCCTTTCTTGTGGACGTTTTTTGTTGTGATTATCCGAATAGTACTTCTTCCAATCGAATCCCTGTACACATCCCTCATTGCCGAGTTGATGGTGGGAGGCGTAGGAGTTGGGATTTGGATTTGAGGTTGGAGTTTTGAGCTTCCGGGTTTGGATTTTGAGGCTTCGAGTTTAGGCGTTAGAGAGGTTGTTTGTCCTGAGGAGGCACGACTGGCTTGCATCTGAAGATCTCTCACCAGGGACCCTCTCAAAAGTTAATCTTGGCTGTTCATTGGACGGTTTGAAAATGAGCCAATTCTATCAGTGATTTTCAGAGCATCCCTCGAACCATGAAAGCTAGAAAGGGAGTCTTTGCAGTCTTCCATCCTTCAACAGGAACCTCTGAAGTGGGAAGCGGGAAAACTGGAGCTGTAGCCCTTGCATAGCCCTTCAGGGAACTACCCATGAACCTCCGAACTTGACACCGAGGGATGGTGTAGAATTTTGAAGAGACGGTCGCCCTGTATATCCTGAGCTTTAAAAACTTCCACGGACTCAGTCGAGCCCAAGGCCTCCGCGCCCTCAAGCTAAGATAGGTTGCCGAGAAGGAACTTAAATTAAGTCTGCATAGCTAGGAAGCGTTAGCGTCAGTTACAACCACATTATGAAAAATGTATAACAGCAGTCTCCATTTAATTTTCCACTTGTTTTTCCATTGTGGTAACCTGCCATTGAAAACAGAACAGCCACTGCATAAACATGCTCCCTACAGCCCCTTCAAAGGAACCCATCTTGGTAACGTAACTTAAGTTCCTTAACGACCCCCCAAAACAAGCAGCAGCTGAGGCGTGTACCGCTCCAGGCCTGTGGAGTAATCCTTCCACGGCCTTCGCTGGGATTTCTGTTAGTGGGTTCCCTTTATAGGGTGTTCTAAGGAGTGTATACGGGTTATGAAGTGCGCATATAAGAGTTACGAAGGGCTGAATGTCAAGATATCATCATTCAAAATCAAATGGGGCATGAAATGGAAACTGCGGCTGTGTAAGGGTGATAGATGGATTTACATCAAACCACCATAATTAACAGTGTTGGAATTGGACTTGTACCTCAGATTTTTCAATCAAAAGACTTTCCCGTTGCCATTTAGCTTTCTAGATTGAGTTTGGGGTTGAGCTGTTGCTTGTCCCTCGAAGGCTTTGGAATCAAGAGCCGAGAACTACGTTTTCTTCTCAGTGCTATCCGTGATGTTAAGGAGTCCGCGCGTTCAGGCCCTGAGAAGCTTTTACAAATCCTAGGAAATGTCATCATTAAGGGCGTGGAGATGGAAAGGAGGTTATTATGAAGCGACAGGGTTGAGAACATCAAAAACCGTTCAACCCTGTCTGAGCTGGAAAAGCATTTGTTGCGGAGCTATCTGTGCCGAAATCTGAACCACTACCAGTATTCATTTGAAGGCTCTGAATTTCTCATATCTGCCCTGGAGGCATTCCAAAAACAAATTGGCTAAATTGGGTGGAGCAGACAGCTTAACCTTTTTGTCAGGACGTCCCTAGTTTCGGTGATCTGCAGAACCAACCAGCAGTGGGGAATAAGAGAATGGGCTGAAGGCTTCAGCTACACACGTCGCATGAGGGTAACAGGAATCCCTCCCCTGGAGAACATCTCTAGCAAAGGGATAATCGTTTGCAAAATGATGTTTTACAGGTTCCAAGTCAGTTGAGACAGTTAGGGGAGGGCAGTTGTTCAGAAGCATTCTTGAGGGCCGAGTCTGAGGTGTAGATTCATCGAGAGTGCGCTGGTAGATGACATCCGCCCGCGAAATTCTGAAAATTCCAAGTGGCTCTGGAACGTCTCCCTAATCTGTACAAGTCCAACAGACTCCCGAACACGACAACCCAATATCGGGAAATCAACCTTAATCAAAACCTCGGCAAGAAACCCAGTAAAAAGGCAGTCTTTGAGAAGCCCAAAGCCCTGAAGCCTCTTCTACCTCCTGCAACCCTCCCTAACTCGCTACATCAGCGCGCGCCTCGCCGGCTACTCCCGACAGCCTAAGCTCCGGAGAGTAGGGCTTCGTCGACCCTAAATCCTGAGCCCTCGTTTGGTTTCACTGACTTCAGTCAGGGTTTATGTTGAACCAAGCATAGTGTGTGAGAAGTCTTTAGGGACAATTTGGATGGGCAACGCTTTTTGTTGCAAGTTCTGCTGAAGCTTCATACGCATGGCGGCTTTCAAAAGACCAGACAGGGTCGGCTGAAGCCACTCCCAGGCGAGAAGTGTACTACATTCACTTGTCCAGAAGTTCTGTAGGGATGGGGTGCGCTGTTCTGTACCTGAATGAGGAACCGCTACGGTGTCATGCAGTCTGTCAAGGGGCCTGTGCTAATGCCCTGGGATCTAAAACCTACCCACTCAGCCCTCACTCAACATCAGCATGTTGCATCGTCCGGACGAGGCCTGCATGGTTCGCCGTTCCCTGACAATCAAACGAGCAACTACAGCGGCCAGTGTTCATATTCTTTTTCCTTGGTGTACAGGTGCGCGGGGCGCGAGTCCTGTTGCTTTCTCTTCTCGCGGCGCTTTGAGTTTTCAATCCTTTACCTACATGGGAGTCTCGTGTTCCTAACATGAAGACCTATTCTAAGAGTGACCCCAAACCCATCAGAGTGAGTCACAGCTGCTTCCAAGGCCCCGACCCTTCGTGCATTTCATGCACCTGTGCAAAACTAAGGTGTGGGTGTGTCAGGCGATTGTGGGCGTGATGTTTGGGAGTTTAAGGCCCTCTTAGAATTAAGGCTTAAGGCTTCAAGTCACTCCGTTCTTTAAGCCTAAGCCTTCCTGAACTTGGTTGTCGCGTTAAGATTGCCGGCAAAGCTGCGTCATAAATCTTTCCTAGGGGCCCTTCACACTCCTTCCTCGCTAAGGGGTTCAGGGTGTGGCTTGGAAGGTCAGAAGAATTGAAAAGCAAGCTCTGCATTAACAGGTTGGGCCGTTAAGGTTTGGGGCTGCAGGCTCAGTCTTGGGACCTCGGGGGAGAATTGCAGAAGGCTTCAGTATGTCTGGTTCAGCAGACTTGAGCGAAAAAGCAACTCTACCTAATAAGATGTATATCTTGAAATCAAGGGTTCATTCAGAAGTGTCTTGTTTAGTTATGTCTACAACCGTCATGACTCCAAACACTGAAAAGCTCGTGCTGTCTTGTTGACCTGACTGCTACTATACTCTCGAACTGGCTCTATGATGAGGTAAGATTCATTGTGTTGTTCTGCTAGCTGTAACTGCAACTACAACCTTCCTCAGTGTGGTCACGATGGACAGTGGGCTAATGGTTGATCACCATAGCAGACGAGTATTTATTGAAATGTCATCCTAATGTGATTGCCTAGAAGCAATACAGGGCTACTCATAAGGACCGAAATATGGTCTCAGGATGTAGATAATCTTCTAGGTTGAAGTTGGCTATTCTATATATCTTGAAGCACGAAACCAGTTGGCAATGGGTTCGTTCTTGCTCTGGGAGTATAGGGGTGTCGTGGCTCAGTGGGTTCAACAAGGTTTGATTGTATTCTGACAGGCCTGATCACTCCCTCTGCATCCTGAAATCCCCATGAACTCTTGGGCACTAGGGTTCAGGGTCTACTTCTTGCTGCTGTAACACCATAAGGCTTGAAGGCTTACTGCAACCCTTGCCAGAACCAGCATTCTCCCCACAGAAGGGCATCAAAGGCACGTGAACTCGCTGCTTCTCTCCGCGGAGTGCTACAGCCTCAGATGCTTCATGTGTAGATCGCTGAGATGAAGGGTCCATGTGGTAGGGATGCCCAAGTAAGGATGCCGTATCCAAACCTCTGTCGAGATTCCTAGGCGCAAGCCACACAAGAAACCCAAGAACGGAATCTCCTGAAGGGCCCGACAAAGCCTGCTGTCCTTTCTAAAAGTGGGCTTTGTGTGGTTCCATGTTCATTTAGAAGAAAGCGCTTTGCTTTGTGAACTTTTGGAATGGGTATGAGGACTGGTGTGTAATGGAATGTGTCAGGGCGACTCTGGTCGCCTTCTCATATGCTCCCCAGGTCCATATTGGTACCCAGAAGCCCTAATCCGAGAAAGACGAGCTTCCATGTTAGTTTACATAGGGGAAGGCATCTCCGTAAGTAAAATTCTACAGATGCAGATCGAGACTCCAGGATGCTGAGGCCAAGAGTGAGTAGAAGAGAGCCAAGCCATAGGTCAAACATCCGCCTGGCGAAGAACGCAGGAGGCTTCATGGATGACGTGTATTCATCATGGTTGCATGGCACATACTCAAAAAAAGCAAAGTGAACCTTCAAACCTTGTCATCACTTGTTGGAGCTCTTGCGGTGTCGTGCGCCATTCCGCAAGAACCACTCGAATTCTTTCCCATAGAAAAGGGCCAACAACATGAGTAGAACTCTCCAGTTCGCTAAATGCTGTAAACATGCCTGCTTGGCACAATTGACTGTGAGCATGGCCAAATAAGGTTCACCTTGTTCTTGGCGCCCCTCATCCAAATGACACAAGTCTTTTTTTTCTTGCCGGTACCATGCCTGTCAGCCATTTAGAGGGCTCGGCCCCAGAAAGTGCTGGCATGCGCAGGGTTTGCCGGGGGTACAAGGTTCTGCGAGCATCCATGCTGGTTTGTCGGGTTGAAGCCATTGTACTCATTCCAAAATAACCTAGCAGGCGTCGTAACAACGCATCAGGCACTTTTCTTGGAGATGGTCACCATGGAACGCTCCTGCCGCTGCAGCAGCGCAGCTCCTCACTTACTCTCATGGCCTCAAAATGTGAGGCCTCTGTCAGCCCCAGTATTTTCGGGACCTTGTCAAAGCATGACTAGCAGATACCTCAAGGCCCAGCACGGCAGAGATTTCAGTTTTTGGGCTCCGAAGGATCAAAAGAGCCATCTTGCCTTCCAACTTGTGCGAGTGACCCAAAGCCGAGAAACATTGCCATACATCCCACGTGATGTTTCTGAAAACACCCAAACCCCCAAAAGTCCCAAACCATAAGCCTGAGACTTAACCAAATGTGTATATATATATATGGCTGCACTTCGAGGATTGGGGCAAAGCCCATAAACTCTTAGCCTTAAATCCGCCAGGTGCGCGCATCTGAGTGGGCCAGCTTCTCGCAGTAGGTGCCAACGTTGAAGCTATCTAGGGCATCCCTCCGGTTGAGCTTCAAGGTCTGGTTTGAGGGCTTTAAGGCTTCGGGCTCACAATGTGGGGCTTCGACCGTAGGGTAATTTAGGGTCCAGGGTCTAGGTTGGCAAAGTTACGGTCTTGGGGGGCTTGGGGCACTTAGGGGCTTCTGGGTGAGCCCCAAAACTATACTGTTTATGGTGTTTCAGGGGGGTAGGGGAACAGGATTTCTGAGTTAGGGGCGGAAGTTCTTGATGATGTCCCATTGAGATTTCAGGCTTGGCCATCACCTAGGTTGATGCTAAAACTAAAACTAAATCTGTAGAGAGCCTCCACAAGCATGATTGGTAGTTCTGGACAAGCCCGTGAGCGCACGTGGCGTACGAATACAAGGGCTGCGCATGATTGGTTCACAGGGTGATCATCAAAAACGATTGACCACAACCTCCGGGCAGGAGGCAGATCCGTAGAGGGTGCAACCATGCCCCAAACCAAGGAAATTTGTTTCAGCGTCATATCCTAGGTTTCCCAACCTTGAAGCATGCCCCCCAAAGCAATGAGATTTCAAGCATGAAGCCCTATTTGACACACTAGCCCATGTCAACAACGTAATGGACCTGTACCCAACCCAGATGTTTCCAGGACCAATCGATTTCAGGTTCATAGGTAGCAGCTTAGGGTAGACCAGATGAGTGACCCAATTCAACATCCAAGGCACACTGATAATCATAGTTGGGCAGTGTCAGAATGCATTTAAAGCGCTCTCAACCGATTCGGGAACCTGCCTGATGTTTACCATCAGGAATGGCATCTCCCTGGCAGGTTGGAACATGTCCTGGCTGTCAAGGGCTTCCAGGTTTGGGGCTGGGGGAGTTAAGCATTGAGAAGCAGAAATGCATCTGGGCCTGGAAGTGACTAGGCTACAAATTCTATCAACCCAAATGTCTAAAACACAATGCAGTCTTGATGTGCGAACTCCAGGACCTCCGTTAAAGCACCGAAAATGGCAAATTTCTGCCTCAAACAGCCACTAACATATTGCCTCTACCCGTGTAAGCAGAACATTTCAATGGGGTTTAGAGTCCACGGCTTACATGTCTCCAATCGACCAAGCAAAGTGAAAACTCAACTCCAAAACCGACACCATCTCAATAAAATGAGCCTACCTCAACCCAGGACTCTAAACCCTACTTCGACCCTGAGAGCGAAAGTCCCTCTAAGTCCTCCCACATCTGCCCAGGGGACCGTGCCATGCCAACCACCTCAGCACAGTCCCGTAATTCCGTGTGTATGCAAGCGTGTGTGGGAGAACTTGGTTGATCCTTACAGCTTTGCGGGAAGTGCCGTAGCTTGAGCCCTACCTGCTGCTACTCATGAAGCTGAGGCAAAAATACCTTCACTTTGAGGCTCCTGGAATGCATAAGTTGCGTGTGTCACAGGTAGTGTGTACGGGCCATCTATGGCAGCAGAAATCACGCTTTGCTCACTGTTTGCCTTGTGCCCGCATTCATAAAGCTCAACTGTGCATACTTTGTGCATGCAGTGCAATGATATGAGTCATGCAGGCTGTTCCTGCTTCTGCCAGGAGCTGTGCAAGTGTTTTTTGCCAGAGTCAGCACTTTGGTGCCCTTCCCTTACGACGAAGGACGGCTGCTGCGTGGAGCGGCTAGGTTCCCTGAGAGCTTCCATCTTGAGAAAGGTTGGGGCAAGGGGGGTGCCCCAGCCGTGTGCCTGCAGAGGCCTCCACCCTCGCGACCAGTCCAAACCGGAAGCGACAAAACAAACTTCCACATATGCAACAACTTCTTTGCATTCACCGCTCCGCCGCCGCTAGAAAATCGACTTCGCTGGTGCAACACGGTTTTCTATCTGTATCGTGGCAATGCAACTTTCCAGCTATTCTTACTGTGGAGAGCCTGACTGCATCTGTTTTCAGGCTTCTACATAAGATAAGGCCCGTGCTACCATCTGCGCTGGAGACTTCCTCGGAACAGTCAGTCGAGCCCCACATTTTTCGAGAATTACCCCAGCAGAGCCGTTGAAGAAGGGGAGCGCAAGGAGATTCCGGGGACTTCTCAGAACTGGATAAGGATCACATTGGAAGAGTTTCCATATAAGGGAACTAAAGCCCTGTTCTCCTTCATCTGCTTTCAGAAAACCTACCTGCCTGGAGGTGCGAGGGCTCCCTGACACTGACATGGAATTCAATGAAGCATCCTTTTTCATGACCTGAGCCCGTGTTACTTTGGAGGAAGGTAATTGCGAGTAGGGCTCGTAAGCAAACAATTCCCCATCAACACTCTCCTGCGAACCTGTAGTTAGCCAGGTATGGGGTTTCCTTACAGCCGCCAGCTTCTATGAGGCAGCAGAAGGACATAACACATCACGCCTGGCACAGGTGATGGTTGAGGGTTTAAGGTATACAGGGTTTACGTCAGGGGGTTTTGACGTACAGGAATGTACTGGCGGGAAAGCTTATAAGGACTTAGCAACTTGAACCAGCAGAGTTTGGCCAAAATAGGATTACAATTGGTGCTGATCTTCAGTTACTACTCTCAGTTCAGAGAAGGGCCTTTCCTGAAAACCTGCTATGATGTCCATCATCTGTGCTGGTCCCTATTGCCGATAACGGAGGTTCTACATTAGTTTATGCCATCTGCACTGGCAGAAGTGCTCGCCCATTTCTTGCAAACGGTTGCGCTGATTTCATGCCATCTCTTTTTCGTGACAGACCGACGAGGATGAGTGCTTGGTATTCAGTTGCCGCAATCACATCCTGAGGCCTCTTAAGCAACAGCTACACGGCCTGACTTTCAATCCTGAAGCCAGTCCTCTGGTAAACCTTGAAATTCAACCTGCTTGACTCCCACCAACACTGAATCTGCAATGTTTCCGGCACAGTAAGGCTGCCCGGCACGAACTCTATTTGAAACATATGCAGCCGAGCTTCATCAAGGAATTGAGACACAGACGGCCCAACAGACTCGTTCCAACTGGGATGGCACTCACACATGCTAACATGAAAGGAAAGGCCCTGCTATCCTGTTCTTCCAGAAGCCTGGGCCCCAAAAAGATACTGCAAGAGTATAATCACAAGTCCCAAATGGCGGGCTGTCAAAGTCATGATGCCTGTGTGGGTCCCTAGTATAGTATGGCACCGACTAGTTTGGGTACCCAGACAGGGCTTCATCTTTTACAGCCTACCAAATCATCGGCAATTCTTTCTGGGCTTCGGGCTTCCTCTTCTGTGACGCGGGAATTTCTAAGAAGTAGGGTGTTTATTTTCGGGGATACCTGTAGAAGAGATTACAATACAATGTTGGGATTTGTATAAAGGCCTCCTATTTAGGTTTGTGTCTTAAACAAAAAGCAGGGAAGGTTTGGTTATTGCCTTTTAAAGCCTGCCGCAGTGCATGATATGCCGCACATGGGGTCAATTGAGAATTGACGGACCAGCATTCCGTTATAGTCCCAAGTACCTAAATCCTAAATGTTGGGGCTTTAGGTACCAAATGACACTACGACTATTTGATACCATCCTGATATTTGTGTACGTGGACCCTGAGGGTCTGGAGTGGTTGTATGTACGCCCAATGATCTTCCCAAGACCCGGTCCTTCACAATTGGGACTACTTCCCTTTTAATGTCACTTCTTCAGCGTTGAGAGTTCAGGTTGAAGGCTTAGGGTCTTAGGGTTCAGTTGCTGCGCAAGATTGATTGCTTGATGGCTGGTATTCGTTTCAGGGGTTGGGGTTTTGAATTTTTGGCCTCAGGGTTTAGGGTGGTTCGTCCACCTGTTCTGGCAAACGCCAAAGGGGATTGTTAGGTGCAAGTTGAAGATGTTCATCCTCATGTAACGTGCCCTCAGCTGTTGTCTAACTCAAAGGCCACCTCGGTTTTACTTGCCTCTGCTTAGCAAGGAATGAAGGAATGGAACAGAACATGGAAACTAGTGTATTCAGTGGGTAGGGACTACTATATGGATCCACTTCTTCAGTCCTTGCTAGGCAGACATAAGTTTACTTCGAACTTACGATGCTGACCGCAGGCATGCTATCTGAATCTTCTTTAGCAAGGCTTAGGATCATGGTCATTAATCAACAGTGTTGCGAAATGCATTGAGCCAGGTCCTCATTCAAGCAAGTCAACGTATCCCCATACTATGGCTTGACTTCAACTTTCATGCAATCTCCGCAGACCCAAGAATGGTTGGGGTCATGGCGCTTTAGACCGGCCTGACATGCAACAGATCGAGAAATGCAAGCCTGAAGCCTACCCCTAAACCCAAAACCCCAAGCCCTAAATCCAAACCTTTGTTCCTCAAGCCAACCTCCCAACACAGGAGTGGCTTGATAGTATAAACCCTCACCTGTCAATTCTACGCAGACCCTGGTCCTTTGATCAAGGCTTGCCTGTTGCTACCCTGAAGGTGTAAAACCTTCTAGACCATCGAATGAACCCTCGAGACCTAAACGCTAGAAGCTTCTGAACCTGGAAACTCCAAAAGCCCTACACCCCCAAACCCTATGCCCCCTCCAGTAAACTCTTGTAGACCCTGGGCTCTAAAGCCTCAAGCTAACCCAAGTGCCAGGCATAACCAAAGCAACAGCAGCTGGTTGAGAAAGAACGACCCGAAGAACGCGAGACTTAGCTGGCTTCGAACTGGAGTTCTAGACCCGTTGCCAAGAGCCTTGTTGATCCTTCCCTTGTGTTTAGTTGATGTTTTTTCTTTGGCTTCGTTCAATGAAGGAAGGTACGCTACAAAATGCTCACATCCTAGATGCTAGCTATAATCTAAACTAGAGGGACTGTAGGTTGCAACCTGGCTATGCGCTGCGTGTCTATCTATGCAGGAAGAAACTTGAAGAAACCATAATATTCTTTGTCCGTAGTTCGTTCAATGATGGGTCAGGGTCATTCAAGGGTGGCATGAGGTGGTCACCCCCAAACCACAGACCCTGAATAAACCCTGACCTGGGGAAGGCCCAGATCTCGAGGGGCAAGGTTGAGGAGGCAAAGGGTCTCGTAGGACTGTCCAGCTTGAGGCTTCATGCAGATCACGTATCCTGAATGTCTGACAAAGGCAACGTCCTGGAATCGCCGCACAAGTAGCAAGATCGCATATGCAAGAGCCCAATTACCACATAATTTTCAATAGCTTATGCGAACAATCCTACCACGAGTACTGGTCCTCTACGAGAATTCTACAGAGAGAACTAGATTGCCGCTGCGACTGTTCAGAGTGCTGCTCATAGCAAGCTACCATCACCTTCACCTGCCGAGGCCACAGCAACCACTGCTTCCGCTATGGCTGCCGCTTCTCTCCCAGCCCCTCAGGCCCCACATCACACCTCCTACCCGTCACCCAGCGCTGCCACAATCGCCACCACCACAACAGCGAGCGCCGCAACCGCCACCGCCGCAACTGCCATCGCCACCGCCAAAGTGTCCAACTTGTTGAAGCGAGCTGCTGTGTTACAAGCTGCAGGGATCGCAGGCCAATTTCTGTCGTGAGGCCTTGGAAACGAAACGAGTGTGGACCTTTGGAGTAAGGCTTAGGGATTACGGTTAGATGTAAGGCTGAGGGTGAAGGGTTCTTTGAAATGGAGCTGGGGGTCAAAGGGGAAGGAATTGCCGCCTGCCGGGGCTTAGAGCAGAAAACTGTGCTAGGAAACTTCTATGAACCATGGTTGTTGCTTGCTTACTTACTTCCCTACTTACTTATTGATTACCTTGCCTGCAGCAATGTGGACATTCCTTGCGGGGACCAAGGCTGCAATGTGCATGTGGAAAACAGCGCATGCTGACCTTCAAGAAATATGCCGTCAATCAGCCATAAATCTCTACTTACCACAAAACTGGCAAACACCAGCACAAACACATTTAGCTGCGTCTTGGGGCCTCTTGAGCAAAAAAATTAGGAACTCTTTCAGGAGATCTCTGTAAGTGGCAGGATCCCATGCAAGCTGGGACAGTCAGTTCAATGCAAGCTCCCATGATGGTTTCGTTGTAAAAGTAGGCTCATGCTAGGATTCAGGTTTAAATGTGAGGCACATGGTGGACATCAGTTTATGGCTTGCACATTCAGTTTCCTCACATGTTGTGTCTGAGAAGGCAAACCTCCAAATCTCGACTCAACAACATCAGCCTCTATCAACGGAGTCATCACTTAAGCAAGTTTGCGGTTTGGCGCGTGCAAACGAATCGTATAACCGCAAGCACAAAACCAACAAAGCGATTGTCAGTGCGAGCAGCACTGAAGCTGATGCACCGTGTAGGGCCCCGTTTCAAAGAAGGACCTCTGCTGAATCCGGTTTGAAGGGCTAAAGGCGTCCTAGGTCTCCAAAACCTAGCCCACATTTCAGTTACAGTGTCATCATCGACTCGGGAACTAGAGGCGTAACGCCTGTAACACTTGATGGAGTTGAATTGAGATGTCACTGGCGGGGAATAAGACTTGGGCATAAGGCTGACATTTTAGTCTTAATTAGGTTGTCTCGTATGGATTTGGGTCAGGGCTCTTATGCCTGGGAACTCGTCTCGCTCGGGATACATAGTCGAGCAAGTCTTGCCTAAACGCTATTCTCAAAATGCAAACACCATTCTTGAACCTGAGCGCGCCCCGTCCACTTGATGCCGTAGAAGTCATACCATCAAACATCTCAAAGCTCCAAGCCCTCGAGACTGGTATCCGAGACTTGTATCCTAAACACCAGCATAATCTATGAAAAGCCTGATGCCCTAACCCTGAAGCCTTATCCTTAAACACTGCTTGTAAATCTCTGAACTATGGTGACCCTAAATGCCATGAGCGCCCTGAACGCAGCCGGGAGTCTGAAAGATCGTCCAGGCACTTAAAACTTGAAATGGCCTTGTCAGAAGATGGGTCTAAGCACGGGTCCAAGTGCCCAGTTCTTGTGGTATGGGGTCCAACAAGAATATGGAAGCTTCTGACAACAATCCTTTAGGCATCCCTAGAAGGAGACCCTTTTCTAACCCTTGTGTGTATATATATATATATCCCTAGAATGTGCCTTATTCTGCTAAACTCATATGGATCTCAGGGCGTTGACTTGGGGCAGGGTTCTCGTAAGCCGTACTACACTGTCGAATGTGGGGCTAACGCATGGGACGGGTCTGAAGATCACCTGGGTCAGAGGGGTACTTAGTAGAATCAGGTTAATAATCCCCATGCTCCATATTGTAGCTTCAAGTCTTCCCATTATTCACCTACTTGCTAAGTCCCGCTGACACTTCAAGTAAGGTTCATGGAGTTTGCCATCTGGAAAGACCTCCCACTGTTTTGAGTTTGAGGTTTCGGGATGAGAGTTCACCGTTTATGGCCTGTTGGTTCTGGAACTTCATAATTTTTTCACCTGGGCCTTCTGGTTGTTGGTATGCAGGAGGTTTGTGGCAAGGAAAGCTGCTAAGCCTCTTTCCTTTCGGGTCCTACAGTAAGTCCTGCTGGAGGCTGGAAACGTTGGGTCCGATAGATTTGAGATCCTAATCTTGCGAGCTTTTTGCAGTGAAGATTCTGCATGTGCTTGATGGACGCGTCCGTTACAGTTTTGCCTGTAGAAGCCCAATTCTAGCCAGCTGCAAGTAAGCTCGTATTGTGTGCGAACAGCTGCAAGCATACGTTTACACACATACATCCCTGCAATCCCTACAGCAAACAAGGCACACCGATTTCAGTCACGACATGGAGAGATTCAATCTCCCAATCCTTTCCCCTAGCTCAGTCCAACGGAATTGAAGAGAGCAGGGAGAAGACAGAAGCAAGCAAGATGCTGATGCAAGCAAGCTACACCATGGCAAAACACACGCTGCTTGAGAGCCAGATCCTTGGGATGAAGCTGAGGGAGCCGTTTTGGGGCTTGGTGCTTGGGGTTAGGGTTTGAGGTGTAACATTGGGGAGCGCTAAGGCCAGGAACTGCCTCTTGGCTGGAATTGGGATAGGCTGCTGCATGCAAAGCCTGCAACATGGCATGGGTAGTCTGACTGCCATGGGCTCAAGCAACGTTTGCTCTTGATAAAGTGGAGGTTCGAGGTAATTATACAATTTAGCTTTCAACACACTAGGGAACCTGGGATGCTTTTGACTAGGCATCAAGCAAAGCTCAGCTAAGGTCTTACGCTGCAGTTTGTGAGAGGTCACCGTGCTTGGTGGGTGGTATTCTTTGTACGTCATGCTCCAAAGTGCTCAGTCAAGCAGGGTTCAGATGCGCAAAGAAAGCACCGCAAAGCCTTCTGTAAGTTCCTTCAGCCCAAACACAGAACCATCTTGTAGCTGCCAGTGACCAGTGCTATCCATATCGGCAATTATGAGGACAGTGGGTCATAACCTGATTCTCTCTTTAGCGTCTTCCTAGCTAGCTGTAAATTAGCTCACAGCCAAAGATGAAGGGAACCTGGCCTTGCGAAATGTGTGTCTTTCCATTCTTAAAACGTCTAGCGAATCCTTTTTACCTGCGGAGCAACTGAGTAACTGGAAGGGCTGCTTCGAGAAGGATTTCGTAGGTTTTCAATCTGATAACTTCTGGCGGAGGTGCACCGAATAGTTTGTGAGCGCCCGGCACGTTGCTGAGAACACGAGCTGCTATGCCTCAGATAAAGAGGCTCAGGAAGAATGGGTCCTGCTGCAGATCTTCATGAGAAGAACTTCCATAGGTACCCTACTTATCCAGCAATGACTATGCCTCCAATAAGGTTCTGCAACATTGATCTTGGAAACACTCTTATATTTGGATCCTTCTGGTACTCCCCCCCAAGAACGTAGCAGGTAGGCAGGGGACCACGGTGTACAAATCAGGGAGCTGCGCCAGTCGCCAGTCACGATGCTAGCAGGTAAAAAGGTTTGTCTGCAACAGGTTGAGAATGGGAATGCGTTTACGGTTTCAGCTATCGAAAGACTTTGTCTCCCAACCAACCCGGAACCCTGAAACCTCAACCTCAATCTAAAGTAGAAATTCAGAAGCCCATTGAGACCTTCCTATGTGGTAACTGCCTTGGTCTCCTCGAAGACGCCGAACTAAAAAATGTTCGGCACCAAACTGCACTGGAGGGTTGGGAAATGGGTTCCATGTTGGTTTTTGGGAAGGTGCTTTTGCGAAGTCGGGCTTCACCAGTCGTTCTTTAGATAAAAACATCCCTGCAGCTCAAATCCCGTAAGCCAAGCCGGAGCGCTGCCGTAGCCATCGCAGCAGACAGGCCCCTGAACAGCAGAACAAGTGGCTTATTCAGTTGAGATTCAGGGCTCGTGGTCCTGGTGTTTGGCGTCAACGTTTCCGGGGCTTTATGTTGCAGATGGTCCTAGGTTCAGAGTTGAGGGCCTCAGCTTTATCAGATACCTCGAACAAATTCAGAGGTTCCCCAACTACACCCGCCCTCATACCACCCCCCTAGTTTAGGAGTATAGAACAGCATCCCATGCTCCAAACGTTGCACTTGCATTAATATCGTACTGTTACTAAAGGTCCTACTTCCTACATATATGGCTGGGTCAGTGTCTCTTTAGGGTTCAGATGCTACATCGCCGGCTAGAATGAACTCTGCGATGTCCTGAAGTCGGGTCGAAGCCTATGGTGTGTTCGGGGTTTAGGGTCTACCGTTCATGGTCTCAGCACTTAGGGTTGAGGTTGAAAGTTTGGGGTTACGGCTAGCCTTTGCGGTTCGTGAGGGGAGACTGCCCCGCTTCAGTTCATGCGCTTCAGCAAGACAAGACAAGCCACGTGAAACTAGCCTGGAACATCAATTCGGAGCCTGAAGGGCCTGCGCCCCAAACCCTCAGGATGGACAATAGGCGTCCATCCAGTTCCTGATACGTTTTAATTCGTTTCTCCCAAAATTTTGGGTGAGATAGGGTTGGGGTTCTAGAGGCGCCAAAAAAGATTTAGGTTTGGTGACGTGTCTCTTTGTACTGCCCTCAAAAAGAGGACTCCTGGGGGTATGCATCCTTCCCGCCACAAACATGGAGCACCATCTCGTCCTCCCTCTTGCTAGGACCTCTTGTGGGGTCCCATCTTAGTTGACTTCCATTGTTGTCATACGGCAACCTTCATGTTAAGATGGCTGTACTTCAAAATCAGGAGACTTCAAGCTTGAAAGCCTAGCCACTCTCTTACGCTGCAAACTCAATAACCGTGAGCCGCTTCAACACTTCAGCCCAAAACACTGAACCCTGAAGCTTCCAGGCTGAGATCTTCCACCCCTAACTCCCTGAGACAGTAACCCAGCCTCAGCGAGACCTTTAACTGTGAAGACGAGGCCGGTAACGCCCAGGAAGACCGCCAGAACTGCAAGTGAGACATCCCAAGTGAAGTGGCAAGTCCTCAGTCGTTTTGGGCTTAGGTTTCAGGATTTAGGATCCAGGGCTTTGTCACCTTCGGGGTTTAAGATTTGTAGCGCGAAGAAATACTGTGAAGGTATACTGTATACGGTTAGGCCCCAAACGAAGAAGGCAAGTCCTAATAGCAGCTGAAAGTTTCTTGAGAAGGAGATGGTAATTGCAGGTCTGGAGCCTGTGAAGCTACGCTCGCTTTTTTGGGCTTCATCCGTGAAGCATGCAGTTCTCTGGGTCATAGATGGCCCCTCGTTTTATGATATGCCCAAATCGCAATAGGATCTCTGACAGAGGGGAGAAAATCTTACCAGCAGGTCTACAAGGTTTGGGGGCTTGGGGTTGGCCTCCCATTAATTATCAAGGTTGTCTGTCTTGCCAACTTGTGTTCCTAGAATTGAAGGCAGAAACCGAACATCCCAAAAGCTCGCCTACACGGAGAAACCAGAAGGAAGCTCCTGGGCATAAAAGCCTGAGCCCTCATCAAATGATACATGCCAAAGGCTACTTGCCCCAGCGCAGAACCGAATCTAATCAAAAAAGGACCTGCAGCTTAGAAAACAGATGGAGAATGTATAGCACCAGCTGGTATACCCCAAATCATAGGATGTATGGCAGCTCAGGAGATCTCACATCATGGGAGAACCCCAGACTAAAGGCGAAACAACTGAGATGCTTACTCCCCAAAGAAGGAAATTTGCTTTCGATGGCTTTAGAGTGAGGACCCCTCTGCCTACAAACAAACACAGAACCTGAGGAGAGGTCCCTTTGTTGTACTGACTGTTCTTCCGAAAGGATCCAATGCCGGTTCACGTGCAGTTCTAGGTGAGATTGTAAGTAGGGTTGATATAGTTGCCCCCCAATTGGGGTATTTGTTACGACTACCCAGAAGAAAGTGATGATCAAGCTACCTTCTTCGTTCGGTCTATACCAACAAATGCCCGTGAGCCTCGAAAAAGGGTCAAACCATGACCTGGACTCTACAACAAGACCCTAGAAATACCTAAAAACCCTGTCGACCCCTGTATGACTCCTATATCCCCCTTCAAAGGCACCCCTAATGCTCTGAAAGCATCAAGGAAAGCCATAGCAGAGGTTTGAGGGCTTGGAACTTCATGAACTGTCTTTTGTCGTGTCGAAAGGGGCTTCATGGCATTGTGGGAGGGCGTGGTGTCCGGGGAAATCATGCTAAGTCAAGAATTGCATTACAGGCCATTGTGAGCACATTCCTAGTGCTACCTACAACTGAGGGCGAGCTCGTCATGTGAACTGCCCAGATCTGAGACTTGGTCAACATCCCGCCCTTCAAAAACAAGGTTGAGCTTCAAAATATTTTCTAACAAGAAGCACCATGATGCCCAGTAAGCTTGCTATCGCACTCCCTGCATCACCCTCATACATGAAACTCTAAATCCTGGGTCCCAAACAATAAATTCCAAACCCCAAATCTTGACATCCGAGGCCCTCAAACTGTAACCCTAAACCCTGTCATCTTCAATCTAGCAGCTCGCAGCCGCAGCAGCAGCAGCAACCCATGCCGCTGATTGCTGGCCGGCTATCAGGCTCCCTTTCTTTGGAGGAGTTATATGTGAGTTTGCCCAACCTGTTGTTTTTTGGACTACGCCAGTATAGGGCATCTACATAGGGAAAGTTGTCAGGAGTGTTGAGGTGTAGAGTTGGGAAAAAACTAGCGGCCCATGCTCCCTGTTGCAGACCTGCAGAAGACGTTGACGTATTCTGGCCTGATGTATCCTTGAATGTGTAAACTTCTCAGATGACTTGAGATGACTCAGATAGCTAAGGCATCTAGGCGCGTAGGTGAAAGCGCTACGTGGAACAGTGTGCATCCAAGCCAGGGCGGAAGTGGAATCTCGGTTGGCCTGCTTGCAGGAAGGGAATGAGGATTCCCAAATCCGGCCAAAGCCAAAGACTGCAAGAGATGCTTCCTCATAAATAGTTCGCTTAGGAAGCCTAGATGGGGACCATTGGAGTCCTGGATTTCTAGGGATTGAGCTGGGGAGCTATGGAGAAAGATCCAAATCGGAACTGCCCCAAACAGCTGTGTTCAACCTTCTGGGAATCCTGTGCAAACTTGCCTTTCAGAATCCTCTGCCCAAACCAATAGATCCCCTAGCCCCCCTCATCATACATATTTTCAATATAGCACCCCCCGAGGCCCACTGCAGTTTCCCTTTTGGTTGTCTGGGTTTCCTTTCGTGGTGGGTGGACCCTCGGGGCGGCACTAAGGGTCTTTGACCCGACGAGCACCCCCACCACCCCAGGCTTGCTTCTGCAGTGGGGTGACAGTGCCCTTGCAGCTCGCCATTCGCTTT
>CAJNIZ010028491.1:0-10950 GCA_905231905.1 Symbiodinium pilosum
ACCACCCCCGCCGCCGCCGCCGGCGGCACCACCGGCACCACCGGCACCAGCAAAGCAGCAATGACGAACCAGCAGGCAGCTGGCAACTCTTATTGTTTTTGTGTAGGTTTCCAGCTTATGGCTGTGGTGCAAGGCGGGCCGGAACAGCTGCCTCACATATCCCTGTGTCAAAATCCCGTCCTTGATGAGGAATCCCGTCTTCCCTTCAAGACATGTTGGTTTCGGAGGCGGTGTGATCCTGGAATTTCTTGGCACAAGCTTCAGGACTGTGGACCACAGATTTCCCCACGGTAGTTGTAAGTGGCGGTACAAGCCTGAACCCTGTCGCAGAGCTCCCCCTTTTAAACGTTGACCAAGCAATCAGAGTCAACAAATCAACTGCACAACTTGAGGGGCACTGGTACGGCCCAACTGACGTGCGTGCTTTGTAGTTGGAGGGTCACACCTTCGTTGCCGGGAAAAGAGAACATCAGGGCATAGAGATTGCCCAGGTCGAAGACAAAATACCTGAACAATATTGAGGGAGGATAGGCTCAGATAGATGGAAAGAAGCGATTCCTGAAAATCAAGCTGGGCACTGGTCGGTTTCGATGCTTAAAAGCATGTGAACAGGTTTCTAGCAGGGAACTAGGCACGGGGTGGCTTCATCCTCTAGACGCCGGATGAAGGGATCCAAGGATGTTGTCTGAAGTACCAGGTTGTTCAGCATGAAGCTGTTGATGCATTCTGTGTGCCTTTGTGCAAAGTCCTGCTGGTACATGAGAAACTCCGAGATGTTGAGCAGCATGGATTCATAGACGGGGTTTTCTACGAAGTGCAGCTGAAATGACGACTGTGGTAAGACCACCCATTGCGCAGCGATGCAGTTGTCAAGGGGCGGCCAAGGGTACGGCTCACCTACCTGTACCACACCAGGGAAGAGAATACTAACCCGCACGATTAAAATTCAACTGGAGCTGTATAACCTGAAACACAGAAGAATCTTCTACAGTGATCCAGTTACATGCTGAGCGCCCAAGACTCGAATGGCATAGTCGCGAGCAGCCCGTGCATCTGCAACAGCAAAGGTACTTTTCCAATATGTTCGGTTTGGCTTTTCGAAGCCAGCGTTGTTACGGCAGGTATCTGGATCGTCGTAGGTTGCAGATTTCATATAGTCAGATGTGTCCCGTTTAAACTCCGATCCCAGCCATTCCATGGTCCAAGTCGTGTTAGGGATATACGCTCTGGACACTTGGTTGTAATACTGCAACGGGTGTGCGTCCTCTTTGAAATTGTCAATATTCATGGTGACCTGCTCATGGCCATCATGGAAGTCTACCCATGGAGTGTAGCCCTGCTCCCTAGTCATCACCGAAGCCCATGACAGCTCTGCAGCCCTGACGAAATCTGGCATGCTGACATTCTTGGGGCTTCTCCAGTCAGGCGCACGCACAAAGTAGAGCCGCTCCATCGGAATGCCCCAACGCATGACTTGCACAGCTGCCGACTCTGCGCTCTCGCGAAAGCCGACTACCCCGGACGCTTCAGAGAGTAACGGCTTTGCAGTGCTATATCGCAACCACCAGGCAGCGGAACTTGCCTCATGGGTGGCTAGTAGGGAATGGGGAATGGATCGCCGTAGGAGTCCTTACTAACAATTCCTCTGCACCATTCCTTCATGATCTACTAACCTCCAATGACTCGAATAATGTTGGGGTACAGTTGCCAATGATTGTTGCTCATCCATACTGAGCTCAAGTATACATAAGCAGGTCAATAAGTGTTATTCGAAAACAACCCAGGTACGTTGCCAAAAAATCCTTCACCTGATCCCGAAACCCTAAGTAACTTGTTGCTTTCCATTGTATTTCCCATTCCTTGACCTCCCTACTAACCACCACTAAACGCCAGATCCTAAACCGTAAGAAGTATAGCTAAAACCTCAGCATAGTTACCATTGTCCGTTGGTGGGCCGGGCCTACATAAACCCTGAACCCCTAAACCGCTAAACTCTGAACCCATGAACCTAATACTCCCTAAACTCTTAAGCCCTGAAAACCCTAAACCCTAAACCTTAAACCCTAAACCCTAAACCCTACGTAAACCAACCCTACTAAGCATCAGCAAGTTGCTGGATCCGTGGAATAGAAACTTCTGCCCCAGGGCTGAAGAGGTGGCAAGGTCAGGCTAAGACCTGCCTGGAGGAAATTGACCTGTGGACAAAAAGACATTTAGGGATTTAGGGATTAGGGGTTCGGGAATTCAGGGTTTAGGATTTTAGGGTTTAGGGTTCGGACTAGCGGTTCAGGGATTTAGGGTTTGGAGGGTTTAAGATGTTGGGGTCTGAGACTAGGGTTTCGAGTTTGAGGTTTAGGGCTAAGGATATTATATATATAAAGAGATGGGTAGGGATACACTGGAATACGTACACGCCTACACACACAGATATACATATATATATATATCTACACATGCATTTGTACAAGGGGATAGATACAAAAGGGCATATGGGGTTTTGACGGACATGCATGGTCTCGGCAAGCGCAACGCAGTGCAGGTCTAGGGGTTAGGCATGGTTAGGGGTTAGGGGGTAGACGTACAACGAAATACCAATGTCATCAATACGCGGAAATCAAGGTAGACGTGCGAAACACACGTATCCTCCATGCATTAGGGATTAGGATTTGAAAAGCTGGACGTAGGTACCACAAAACGCACTCGTCATCAATACGTTACGGCTTAGGGCTTTGAAAGCTAGGTAGAGCTACCCAAAACACTTTCATCAATACTTTAGGGGGCAGGGTTTGGAAAGCTAGGTAAACGTACCACGAATTACAAGCGTCATCAATGCGTTAGGGCTAGGGTTTGGACAGCTGAGCAGACGTACCACGAAACACGAGCGTCATCAATATGTGAGGGGTTAGGGTTGGAAAGCCAAGTAGACATAAAGCTAAGCCCGAGTGTCATCAGCATCTTAGGGATTAGGCTTTGGAAGGCCAAGCGGAGCTACCACCAAACACAAGTGTCATCAACACGCTAGGGGTTACGGTTGAAACCAAACGTCATCACGCCGTTAGGGATTCGGCTTTGGAAAGCCAGGTAGATGTACCACGCAACACACGTGTCATCAACACGCTAGGGTTACGGCTTTCAAAGCTAGACGGGCGTACCATGAAACACTCATGAAACACAAGTGTCATCAACATGTCAGGGGTAGGATTTTGAAAGCTAGGCAGACATACCACGAACCGCTCGTGTCACCGATTCTTGAGGCTAGAAGAGACCTAGGACATTACCTTGTTACAACTCGAGCGCTGCCCTAGAGCATGGGGGTGTCTCAAATAGAGGGCCCTGGGGGACCCTACGGACAAACAGGACTAAAAAGTGATTCCTTGGGGCCCCTGTGTGATCTGGATTGACTCCCACCTCCACCTCACCCGCACATGTCACACTCAGGCTCCCGGGCACAAGGCTGCAAAGCAGCAGGCCGAACATGCTGGACATGTTGGACAGCATGGCCGTGTCATGGGCGCGCAATTTTCTTAAAGTTGAAGTTGAAGCTATCCATGCGCAGTTCAAGCCTCAGAATACTGAAGTTTGCACAGAACATGCGTGCTGCTAAGGATTGAAGTGCTGAACACCTTGCTGGAACATGTGAGCCATAGTCTAAACTCCTAGTATCCCGCTTAATAACCCCTATAGTAATCCCCTATATAATCCCCTATATAACCCCCCTTTAAGGAGTTTAGACCCTAAGCCCTAAACCCTGTATAATCCCCTATATAACCCCCCTTGAAGGAGTTTAGACTATAGTACATGTAGGAACATGTAGGAGCGTAGTCGGCCCTGAGCCTGAGACACACAACCAGCCTTTGTCAAGGGCAACATGTGTGATCCCTATAACCCATAGGGGTTATATTGGGGGTTATATTGGGGTTATATTGAGGTTATATGGGGGTTATATTGGGGTTATATTGGGGTTATAACCCATTATAGTTTCCATTTTCTTTTGCATTCCTCCATTGTCCCCTATATACCCCCAGTTTCCATTTCATGTTCCATTTTCTTTTCCATCTCATTCTCCACTGTTGGGGGGTTATTGGGGGCTGCTCTCCAAGGGGTGGATCTCATCCTTGAGGCACATAGCAGTTTCCCTAAATGGGGGAACCCCAATATAGACCCCAAAATACTACAGTCCTTAATATAGGTACCCCCAATTATGGGAAACCTGCATATCTTGCTGTGAATGTGTCTTCTGCTCTCTGTGCTTCCATTTCCTGCTAGCTTAGTTGACGCAGCCCAGAGGTTTATTCCACGTTCCTTCTTGGGGGCACCTCATGTTCTGCATCAAAAGCCTCTCCATTATACAAGGCACCGACAAACTTTGAAAGGGGAAGGGCAGAGGCCTCTGGGCAGGACCCCACTCAGCCTCTGATTTTGCAAAGCTCTCGGCCTTTATCCTGCGCATGTGGTGTGGCGTGAGCGAGCTTCAGTCGCTGCCACAAATGAACAGAAGGTCGTGGGAATTGTCAGCACGGATGGCATCACTAACCTAGAGTCCACTTACGTACTTGAACGACAGTCCGAGTTTACTGGTGCTTCAAATTATATTAAAAAAAACCCGCTCAGGTGTCAACATTACTCTGTGATGCTGAGTAGGAAAGACGAACCAGGCCATTATCGGGGACAAGGGGCTTCTACAAAGACCCATGCCTCCCTGCCCTCACTCCCAGGCATAACATCATCCTTCGGAGGAGCCCTGCGATGAGTTGCGCAGCGCATTCAACACAGGCAAGCAGGCAGCTTGCAATGGCTCGCTCAGGAACTGCAATAGATGCAGTGCTTCCGGTATGCCTTGGATGAACGAACAAACAGACTGACGAGAAGGCCGTTAATTACTGCATAGCTCTGGCAGAAAATGCACGTTCGTCAGGATCTCTCGGAAAGATCAGCCTAAGGAAAATTAGACGCCGAGGATGCCGCGTACTACAGTCTCCGATCTTGAATCCAACACCCCGCCCTGCCCAGTTTCCTAGGATCTTTCCTGAGGCACACCGGCTGCTTTGCTACACCAACGAACTTGGTATCCTAGACAAATGCTGCACCTGTCAAGACATATGGGTATCCAGTATGCGCATGGCGGGAGAATGTGGAAGGAATTTGTCTGAAAACGCAAGCTCCAGAAGTCTGTTGATTCCGTTTGGGGGTTGTCCCAGACCGTGCTTCCTCTGCCCTTCACTGCTCCTTCCATGCCATGCTTCCTTCCCGCGCGCACTTCGGCCGCATAACGTTGTTATGCGGATGCTCTTTGGCGAGACCCGCCCAGAATCATTCGCGGATCATGCTGTTTAGGACAAGCACGCCCTGCGAAACGGATGCTCTCGTTGCTCACCTACATTCGAAACAATCCGCACATCAGTTGGGCCTCCTACTCTATTCTTGGCCAGGTTTCTGTATTATCAGGATTCATCGTTGAGTTCGTGAGCAAAGTTTTGCTCTTGGTGTCCAAGATGTGCTTGTTTCTGCCAGAGCACAGCTTTATTGCTACAGTATCGTTGTTCGTGCGTATCAGGATCCATGGGGAGAGAATCCGTAGTCAAAAATCTGTCGTCCATGTATAAATGAGGAACCCTCACTAAATTTCTTATGAGCTGTCAACATTTCTGCTGGGTTCTGTGAAACTTCGACGAACATCCAGAGCCTGCAAACCCTTCTCGCAAGGGCCCTAAAGGCCCTGCACTCTAAACTGAATCGCGCCCCAAAGTGCCCCTGCCCTGCGGCTTGTTCAGGATGTCGTGCTCGAACTTGGCGGCTCCTTGGCCTGCGTCGAATGCAAAAAAACAATCTTCTCACGACAGCAAACCCACAAGCGACAAATTGCTTCGCATTGCAGTTGATTCTGCAAACAGCAGAGCGGTGGGAAGGAGGCAGAGCAGCCCCTTCACTTTGCAAAACATGGGCGATGATGAGCACATGTAACTGCTTGCTATGGTTTTGCTTGGAGGTGATAGGCATGAGTCTTTGCTTCCTGAAGTGGTGGGCAGGTTGGGGGATGGACCCCAAAGAAGTGCTGCTTTGCATACCGCTGCAAAAGCCATGGTACACTCCTTTTGCTTGATAGAAACCAAATGCTGTGTTAGGGCCTGGGCGTTTGCATGTCCATTTTCTCAGCTTCAAGACCTGTAATCGGAGTTGAAGAGCATCTCATTGGAAAATTACTGCTTTTTTCTCTTGCGCAAGCCATTATGGATACATAATGCCTGCCATACGTGCCGTCGTCTTGTGTTAGCGCCGGATAGCGCCTATGTCACGAATTTACAAACACCGCTGTTTTGTGAACGCTCCCGCTCTCTGAGTACAAAATAACTGTTAGAAAGCCTGATATCTAAATGTGCAGCTGACCTTTGATGTGTGGCTGGTTTGCAAAGGAGGAGGGTGCCCCAGCCCCAACCCCATCCACAACAGCCACCACCTACCACCCCACCACCCCACCAACCACCACCCACCACCGCCCGCCGCCACCCGCCAGTACCCATCGGCAAACCACCACAACCACCAGTAAATACCAGCAAACCCCTTAGCTAGGTCCCAAACCCCAAACTGGACCCAAAGCCCTGAACGAAACCCTAAGTCTAGAATCCTAAACTAAACCCGAATGCCACATCCCTGAACCAAACCTGCCTGAACCGTGAGCTCGACACCAGATCCGAAACTAGACCCTGAACCCCAAACCAGGTCCTGAACCTAAATTCCCTAATCTACATATTTTCGCATGCAGAAGATTATATATGTATACACACAAACAAATATATATATATACAATCAATAGATTCCTGGATGAGGTACATTTTCACATTCTCAAACCTTACCCAGTGATAATGTCATGGCCCTTGACCACATCCACAAAAGCCCTCTAACGCAAGTTGTTTAAAAGTTCCTGTGTTGGAAATCCTCCTTCTAAGGTTCCTGCTTTCAGGTTTTTCCTTTGAGTTTCTTGAGGGTTGCTCCTTTAGCCTTCTCCAGTAGGTTTTCTGTTTCAAGTTTCGTCTTCGAAGGCTCTTCCTTCAGGGCTCTGTTTTAGAGTTCCCTTTTGAAGGTTCCTTTAGTTTACGGTTACCGCTTCAAGGTTTGTGGGTTCTCCGTCCTCTTTTGATTTTTTGGAATTTAAGTTTTCCTCAGGGCTTCTTGTCTAAGGTTCCTCCTCATAGGGTTCCTGGTCTCGGGTTTCTCTTCAAAGGCTTCCCATTTTCACATTCTCTCTTCGGGTTCCTGCATTTCTTGTGTCTGGGTTCTCCAGTGATTTTCCTTTAAGATTCCTCGTAAGGATCTGTTGAAGCATACTGCGAGTGGACATCTTTTTCAAAGCAGGGAAGAATTCTACCAAATGAAACTGGTTATATCGCCCTGATGATGTGGGACCATGGGCCGGCGGGTATTAGTGAGTCATTTGAGAAATTTGCTTACTGGGTAAATTGTTGGAATTGAGAAATGCTGCGCTTAACCCTAAATCCTCAGCTAGACCCTAAACCCTACACGTTTCACGAAGACATCTAGCCGCATTTGCAACAAGTCCAACGTCATGAAACCTCAGAAAATACTCACCTGCCTTCCCACAGCCAGGGGTACCTTGATACTATGGAGACCCTTATAGAGAATTTTCGTCTCGACAGACGGCAAGTTGCTGTTGGAGCTGCATCCCGCCGTATTCAGCTGCATTCCCGAGCCTGATGGACAAGTGTTGAAGGCTGTTCCAGTCCAATCAGGCACCAGATTTTCGAGTGGGTGATCTCTTGCATGTTCAGAGCTGGCAGTACCATTCGTCCCTCATGACGAACAACTCCAAGGCTGTGGAGTTCACGGCCCAGGTTCGGAGGCCTCCCACCCTGCAGGGTTGCAAGGGCTCAAAACCCGCAAACTTCCAGCCTTTCTCAGGGTGTTCCAAATACCTCGATTCTTGGGAGGGGGACCTAGCCACCGGATCCTCAAGCCCTGAGTCATTCCAAGACCCAGCCTTGAAATTCTTGAGACGAAGTAATTATGCTTCTGAATAATGTTAATGAACAAGATGGACCTAACTGAGTTTAGGTCCTAAACCCTAGAAGGTATAGGTTTGGGTGCTTTGCCGCCTGGACGGCGTGGGGTGGGTGAGTTGTGAGATGGCCCTCCACAGCCGGACCATGGCTGCGAGTCGCAAGCAACAGAACGGCTAACGAGCCTTACAATTCATGAATCACTGCCGCTATGCAACATTGTAGCAAACCTTTAACCCTAAACCCTAAACCCCCAACCCTAAACCCTTAACCATAAACCCAAAACCCGAAACGAGGCTGGGGCCTGCGGTGACGTTCATCAAGGCCACTTGGGGCTCCTGATCTTCTCGGGGGATGTTTAGCGTGTATAGGTATAGGGTTCAGGGATTTAGGGTTCTGCATGTCTCACAAAATCGTATACGTTTAGGAACCCCAGGGATCAAAAAAAAGAAGCCCCAGACCCTGGACTCTTACGATCCCTAGCGATGCATTACAAGGGAATTTTGGTGGATTTTGCTTTCAGAGCAGAAGCACCATTTCAGTATATAGCGCTTTGGGATTTAGCCAAGTAAGGTGATACTAACCCTAAGAAAGCCCTCATAGAGTACCATACCCAAAAGGGAAATCTCATCTGACTCATTTGAGGGGGTATCATCTTCCCATAGAAACACTGCTCCCATGCGCGACCTGGCGTAAAAATACTGTTCCCAACATGAAGAAGTTCCTACAGGCACCCGCAACTTAACAGGAAATAGTGGCCCCTGTGATGATGAATTCAGGGAAAATTCCATGTATTTTCATGTATACTGAGGGCATGCAGGGATATCCTTATCAACCATATGAACCCCTACGCAATCCCAGTCGCCATTTCATTTGGCATTTCTCCATTCGGTTCTCCATTATGGGCATAATAGTCCCCTGGACCCGATAAATCCCTAAACTCTCTCCCCCTAACCCTTAAACCTACAAGTCAATTTTGGGAAATACCAACTTGGTTTCTTCGAGTGCTGCAAAGGCGCCTGCGTCACCGGGAGCATGGTGCCCTGCTTGATGCATCCTCGTGGACAGCAAACCTGGGATGGGATCTAGGTTTGGGGCACCGTCCCCCTAGAATATGGCTTCGGGTATGTCATAATAAGGTAACCATATACCCCATATTCTATCTACTGAACGGGGGACTATATGGGTCGCAATATGACGGCTACTGCCCGGTCCCCTGATAAAAGAAAAACACATCCATTCCTTCATATGAAATGTTTTCTACGTAATACAGTATAGCATAATGAAAGCATTTGATACTGGGGTGGGCTCTTGTAATATTACAAGGAGAAGATGTTCACTACTACTATTGCTATTGCTATTGCTATTGCTATTGCTATAGTTGCTACTACTGTTACGGGTACTATTGCCAAGGCGACTGCGAGTGCTACTACTGTTAGTGCCCTTACTCTTGAAGTGCTTGTTCTAGCACTAGTACCATTACTACTACTGCTCCTGCTACTACTACTACTACTACTACTACTACTACTACTACAACTACTACTACTACTACAACTACCACCACCATTACCACTACCACTGTAACTGTTGCTGGTATTCATAATACTCTTACTCTTACATCTGCTATCACTAGTACTAATACTATGACTATTGCTGTCACGCCTACTGTACTTGCAATACTACTGCAAGTACTCTAGTACTACTAACTAATACTAGTTCTAATGCTAGTACTGCTCTCATTATTGCTATGACTTCACATAATAATGACTGCTACCACTGCTGCTAGCACTACTGCTAGCCCCTTAAGAGCCCTTGGGAGATACGAAGGAATTATGGTAACCCCTCCCACGTATTATGTCGAGGTATGTTGAGAAACATTCATGTGATGCAGGCTCAAGGGCTTCATTGGGCTCACGCTTTCTCATCTTCGAGGAGCATGTTCTGGTCACATGTGTACAAGGAAAACCTGACAATAGTCGAACAACCTCATTTTACATCTAGATCAGGATGATGTGACAGACCTTCCAGAACAGCTGAACATCCAGAATGCTTCCTTGGATCGTACAAAAGCATTCGGACAGGCAATGGCACGAGAAAAATGAGACTTGTATTCCGCAACTCAAATCGTCCTGGTTGCAGAAGCCCAGAAGGAAACCACGACGCTCCGAAAGAAATGATACCGTCTCCCTCAATATGTAGCACCACTCCCTCCCCACCTTAGATCTTCCCCAGAATGGCCTAGATGCATCACAACGCGTATTGAATTAATGCCAGGGTATGGGGCATGTTTACTGTTATGGAGAACGGGCTGTTGATCAACCAGCAGAAGCACCAATGCATAAACCATGTAACTGACATGCGCAGGAACAAAAAACAAACCTAAACCTTGTTACTAATCCGCTTCCCCTCATAATAACCCTCCCACCCACCACATATGTATATATGTACATATATATATATATATCTCTCTCTCTCTCTCTCTCCAGTTATGTAATGGTACCTTCCTAGGAGTCTGTTTATTATTACACCTTGTAACTAATTAACAAGCACAGGGACCAGCTTGAGCAGGGACATGTTGAAAAGAGAGGCTGACGCCTGGTGTTGCTCATTTAAAAACATTTGGGTGGTTCCTAAAGGTAGGGGTACCATTTTGGGGGCCCAAGTAATGCGGATAATAATATTTTGGGGTCTATAACCCTAAACCCGAAACCCTAAACCACTGTTCTTAGAGTTTGGGCTTCAGGGTCTAAGGTGACCAGCATGGACCCCTGGTATTGGCCCTTCCTTCTTACTCCTGGGATCCTAAATACCAATACACATATGGGGGTTTCCCAAAATTAGGGGTACCTACTATAATGGAGAATCAAACGGAAAAGAAAATGGAAAATGAAATGGAAACTGGGATTATATAGGTGATTATAGGGATTAGGGTTTCCCA
>CAJNIZ010028491.1:28118-40677 GCA_905231905.1 Symbiodinium pilosum
CAAACCCCATCCAAAAGTTGCAAACTCTGGTGGCCCGGTCCCGGTGGCCCGGTCCCGGGGTCCCGGTGGCCGGTCCCGCTGGCCCGGTCCGGTGGCCCGGTCCCGGTGGCCCGGTCCCGGTCCCGCTTTAAGGGTGCGTGCCCGCGGGCCCGCGCGAAAAAAGACCTATTCTGAGTCTATTCTGGTGTTTGAATCTATGTTTATTGTTGTTTGCTACTCTTTGCTGGTTATCTTCTCCCTCTCTCTGTTTTTCTCTGTTTCTGATTGGCAGGCTTAGAGGCCTTCCAGGACTCACAGCGCCTCCGCCTAGCGCCTACCATGAACCTCCACAAGGGCGTCAAAGTTTCTGAAACCTGGAAGGCGCCTGCGTGTTCCAAGGCCTCCAAGACCCTTCCATGAGGTCTCCCAAAAACTCCCAAGCATGTTGGTAGTTTGGAGTGTGCCCTTTCGGAAAGACCACAATGTCAGGGAGCATATACAGATTGGGATTCCCCGCTCGCTTCTGATAACATTTGTTCAACTATAAGACTGTGACCTGCGCCGGGCATGGGGTCTTAGCACAGGACAGTACGCCCTCCCCCAAACCAAGATAACCACCACGACCAATACAACAACTACTACTGCGACGGGTACTGCTACTATGAGGCAAAAAATCAACGCCTTGATATGAAATGTCAAGAGCCTCCCTGGAAGGTTCGGAACCATCCCCTCCTCAAGCTAACGTGGAACCTCATGTAACCCACGAGTCAAGAGATAGTGTAGCGGTCTCCATACAGTGCGTTTTGGTGTTCCGTGGTGGCAGTGGTAGCGGTGGCGGTGGTAATGGTAATGGTAGTAGTAGTAGTAATAATAATAGTAGTAGTAGCAGCAACAACAACTGGTAATCGTGACAATGACCAGACAAGCAACAATAGCAGCACCAGCAACATGAATAGCAACACCAACAACCAGAGCAATAGTGATAGCATCAGTATCAGTATCAGCAACAATCCTATTAATGCAAAACAGCAACAATGATTGCAACTGTATCAAGAGTCATGCAGTAGTAACAGTAGTAGTCCTAGCAGGGATGATACTGAACGTTATCAGCTATAACGTATAGGCGTAAGAACCGATGACATCGAAAACAGTAAACGTCATAGGAGTAGTTTGACTCATGACAATAAAAGTAATGGCTAAACAAGATGATAACATATCAAGGCACAAAAAGGCAGTAGCAATAACTGCGTTCGTTCTGCAACCCTTTTCTTGCATCTGGGCTCGCACACGGCCAGAAACAGGCAACCCTAAACCCTAAACCCCTAATCTAAGGCGAAAATGGTAATTGCAAACCTAACAACCAGTTAACATAGAGAAAACTCATGCCCCACCTTATAGGAGACATAGACGTATAAAGTTTTAGGTGCTTCAGGTAAGGGTTTTGGTTTAAGGGAGTCAGCGTCTGGGTGTTAGTGTCGGGTTCAAGTTCAGGGCCTAGGACTTAAACTTCAGGGCTGTTACTCACTGCTTCTTAAATAGGGAATAAGGGAATACAACCCCTATGTAAACCAGGTAAAATATATTCCCTTACTCTCTACGAAGAACCAGTAGGTTGAATTTGAGGATTAGGGGCTGTTTGTGCGGCAGGGTAGAACTTTGGACTTAAGGCAAGGCAGGCTTGCTGTGAAATGGTCTTCATGTGAGTTGCAGTCAATATTTCCGCAGATAATTCATGGACATGGGTGCTTTATTAGGGACTATATTAGGGACTATACTAAGCTACAAGAGGGACCCCACTGTCCACAGTTCAGGGTCCCTTGGTAAAGCTAGAATTAATAGCAGCTCATGTGATAGTATGACTTCGCTGTGAAAAACAAGAACTTCAGGAAAAGCAGGATAGTGGTTATAGTGGCGATGAGGGGCTAGGATACAACCTGGTCACTAGTGGAGCTGCCGCAACATACTACTGCGTTGGCCTCTAAAACCCTTTGAAAAATATTAATATATAGGGTCCCCTATTTAAGCCTTTGGGGAAAAAACTAAATATCCCAGGAGCCTATAAAGATTAGGACTGTGCCCTTCATAGCCGCCTCATGGCACAACCTTTCGTCAATGAGGCCATCAGGCCTTAGCTGACATGCGAGTCAAAGAGCTCTGTGTAGAACCCTGGGCACCCCATGAAACCTTGAAGCGCATTGCTTGGGGGCTGGCATTGTGCAGGCCAAGAACTCCACGAAGTGCAGCCTTACACAGCTGTGGCCAAAGGCCAACCCGCACCAGCTGAACAGCGACAACGCTGGAGAGTTTCAAGCCCATATAATGCCCGCGCACATCGGACGATTTTTATATGATGAGGGTTGTAGGCAGATGCCTGACCCCATATCAAACTCTCAGAGAGGGAGCGCATCCATCCTGCACACCACTATGAATTCGAGACTTGCATGCTTGTACTCCAGTATCTGCGTGCACCACCAACATGACACTGCATGTGCACGAAACATGTATACAAGCAGAAATATGCTGGCCAGATATCTCCCAACGTGAGTATGAAGACAGAGTAGGGTCCTGTGAATTTTCCGGGCTCCGAACCGCAAGCATACTTGTAAAAGCGAAGAATAACATGCGCTTGTTTGCCGCTGACACTTTTTGGACTCGGGATTGGGGATCTTCCTTCCAGCCGACAACCCACCACATGTATAACCCCATTTAAGGAGTTTAAACTTTAAACTACAGCTCATATAATGCCAGGTTTAAATTCCTCCAACAGAAGCGGCATTTGGTAATTTCCCAAAATTAGGGGTACCATTTTGGGGCTCTCCATAATAATGATTATAATATATTGGGGGGTTCTATCTTGGGGTCCCTTGAACATGGAAATACACTCAGATTACTTATGTAGATCCCTCCCTGAACCTTGTATCCTCACATGACCTCTCAACCCTCAACTCTAAGCCCTAAACCCTAAACCCTGGCAATCTGCTTCAAACCTACAAGCAGAACGGTCATGGAGGTCGACCATTCTGCTCGTAGGGGAAGACACCCTTTTTCCTCAACCTTGGACACTGCCCCCCCTCTCTAACAGTTGGATAATAGATAAAATGTGGTTATATATAGCCCTTAATAGGACCCCCTAATATAGACCGTTACTGGGTGGGGGCAGCACCCAACCTAAACCCTAAACCTTGTTCCCCAGGAAGCCTAGCCTTTTGATATGCTGAACTTGGCCTCGCAGAAACTTTACAGACCAAGTGACTTTTTGTTCTTTTCCCAAATTCTGCAAGCACAAGTACAATAGAAATACAGTAAAGAATCTTAGTCTTACCCTAGATTAGGGACTATTTTGTCCATATTCGGGCTGCGACCTCGCATACATTGTATGCCTTTCAACCTCAAACCGTGAAACCTAAACTCTGAACCCTTTCAACCCTTAATCCAAAAACCTCACACCCTGGGAAACCCCAAAGCCCTGAAAACCTCCAACCCCAAAACTCTGCAGTTTCGGACACAAAGCCTGAAATTGCAAACCTAAACCCCCAAAACCTAGAACTTTGGGTTTAGGGTTTAGGTACCGAAAATCCTTCAAAAACCTAAACCCAAAATATCTTCAGCCCCTTAGCATTAAAATCCTTTCTTAACCCTTTTCCTAAAACCACAGGCTTCAGGTGCGCACTTGCCCTCTCGGTGGCCACCTAGGAATACCCACAACGCTGGAGAAGCTGAATGAGAATTTCTCCCCTTTTGAAGGGGTCACAGGATATATCAGGGTTTAGCGCCTAGATTTATACTCCCCCTTAAGTAGATAGAATATGGCTTTGGGTATATTACAATAAGATCCCCATTTACCTCATATTCCATCTACTTAAGGGGCACTCTAAATTTAGAGGGTATATGGGGATCTTATTATAATATACCCAAAGCCATATGGGGGACTGTAGATTTAGAGGCTGCGTTCGCGGGGTATGTATGGCTTGGAATTTCTCAAGCAAGGTGTGGGGAATTTTAGCCCTGTTGGTCTGCATCTAGGGGTCCTTCCCCCCCTCCCTAGCTGGGTTGGCCCCTAAAACCCTTTAAAAAATATCAATATATAGGGTCCCCTATTAAAGCCATTAGGGAAAATATTAAATATCCCAGGGGCCTACCCAGCTAGAGACCATGATTGCTGTAGTTTCTGACTCAGAGATGGGGCAGTTTGAGGAACAATGTGCGTGAAGGTCAATTTTGCTTTCGACTGACTCCAATTCCCGCATGAAGAGCTGGTGCTTCCGTCTAAAGACCGTTTCCCAAAATAGGGGGCACCCCAATAAAGACCCCAAAATACCATCATCCTTACTATGGGGAGCCCCAAAACGGATATCCCTAATATGGGGAAATTCCCATATCATCAATGTACATCCCACAACAAAACCCTCCATGTCAAAGGGTGGGGAGAGATACCAGAGCCAAGAATCCAAGGCAAGAAGGAAGGAGGGGCCGGCAAGCACGTCCCATGGATGGGTACTATAGTATTATGGAGTACATATTGGGGTTATATAGGGATAATGGAAAAGTAAATGGAAACTCCTATAGTTACATGAAGGGCTTAGGGTATAGGTGGCAATGATATGGGGTTGCAGGGGGTTCTTGTTAGAGATTATATGACAGCTCTGCTTGAGAAACTGTCACATAATGTCTCCCACGCTACTAAAGCACCACATCCCCAGGTGCTGAATGTTTCCCCTTCTGCGCCATTAATGGTGTCATCTTCTAAAATGGCGAGAATTGTACAACAAGTGGAGGCGATGTTTGCAAAAGAGATGACTGAGCCGGAGGGTCAAAGGATTTGGCAGTTTGGCCCGGAGGCTTGGGTTTACTAGCTGGATTCCATGAAAATTATGTGAGATCTAGAGGGTTATGGGGCTTGGGGGGTTGACATACCTGCGCGCAACATAGCTGGTATGCAGGGGCCATAAACTTAGTGTCGGGCTCATGTGATGATTGCACTTTTTTGTTTGCGCGGTGAAGGCCTAAGATGGGTTATTCTCAAATGGCTGAGCTATTTGTTGGGACCAGCCTAGGCGTCGCACCTGGGATGTAGGATTCAGACAAGCCAGCCACATGTGAGGGTTCGGGGGGCCCTCAGAGATCCAAGACCTGTACAAGAATCATTTGGGGTCGCGGAGGTCCGTACTAGGGATTACGTGAGCACTGTTTTGCAAGTCCCCCATATAGAAGCAACCGGTGTGCCGAACGCTGAACTTGACGCAGGACAGGAAACTGCTTTGGGATGATTCTGGCGAAGCTAAATTCATCGGTCACGCCATGCCCCAATCAGCGTTAAAAACTAGAGGCCATGAACAAGACAAATTTGCCACCGACAACCTCCTTGCTACAAGGTCCGCGTCCTCCTCCCCAAGACCTAAGCCCTAAACCCTAATATAATCCCTATATAACCCTATTGTACTATTGTGTACTAATAGTAGTTTTCATCCTATTTTGCATTATTCCCTATATAACCCTAATATAACCTGAGAGCGGCACTGCATCCGTCAAAGATTTCGGCCATGTCTGATGGAAGCTCGATGGAGGCGGCCTTCAGCCCGGCCTTTGTTGGAGCAGTGGATTGGACGCACGGAGACTCGACTAGATGACCAAAATTGGGCCGTGCAAACATAACAACTGTGACCCACCACTATGGATACCACTCCTACTAAGCACGCGCTTGAACTTCATTGGTTAGATCAGGAAGCTTACTGCACATCGCTGCGATTGCTTGGCTTGAGGCCTCGAGCTCTTCACGAGATATTTCGCCATCCTCAGCGAATTGCACGTCAATGCGAGCTGCACACCTAGTGTACTGTGGCCTCTCAGAGCTTGCGTAGGTTTTCACTTGGCCCATATCAATTCAATGACTCACATAAGCAGTCACAGCAGTCAGATGTCAGCTCAGCAACACGCACTCCCTCTGTTCTGCACGCTGTTCGCACCTGCAAAATCCTTCCCGGGCTGCCTGATAAGTTTCAAGCGAATTTCTCAAAACTGTCATTTTCTGATCTGAGTTCACAGTCCATTTCATACCCGCACTTGGGTCTCCAAGGACCCCCATTTTGGTCTTTTGTGTTTGGAGCTCTCCCTGACGGTGCCTTGGAACCAAGTGGGCCAGGGGGCTTCGTCCGTATTATAAACCATACAGCACGCATAGGCTCCGCTGGGGCTGTACCCCAAGCTGGCAGCTACGAGTAGACAGCATACGTGATCACTACCCGAACGACTCCCTTGCTAGACTCCATTTGAGCGTCCTTCCTTCTACACCTGGACGTGAAGCCAGGCGTCTGAACAAAGAAGCGAATGTCATTAAAATTCTTTCTTTCCCCCTTCAGACCACCTTTCATCCAAGTTCCATTGCACAATGGCTACACAAGTAACCGGGCCTGCAAGGTTGTCTGTCAATGGGGTGTTTGTTTCTCCGGCTGTCCCTCTGTTCGTCGCTGCTGGCAGCAACTATTGGACAGAGTCACCCTCGGCTTTCTCCCCTATACTGATCTGCCGGCAGATCAAGGGCGAGGAGTCGACCCCTCCAGCCTCTCAAGCCAAAGACATGCTTACAAGAAGTGCGGTCTCTCTCTCTCGTCTCTTCTCTTCTCCTGCTCTCTCGCTCCTCTCCCCCTTTGCCCTCCCCCTCTCTCTCTCTCTCTCTATCTCTCTCTCTCTCTCTCTCTCACCTCTCCCCGCTCCCCTCCTCTCTGTTTTTGCGGTCGCTCTCTCCCCTCTCTCTACCCTCCTCTTCCCTCCCCTCATTTCTCTACAAATCATGTAAAGTTGCGGAATGGCTTTACAATTCCTGCAGGCAGTTTTTTTGCCAAACCTTTGCAAACCCGGCTTCTGAGACTCTGGCCCCGTTCTTGTCGAGAGTTCTGAATTTGTGGCGTGCTGCCTGCCAAGCTCTTAGGGAGCGCAGGGCTACTAAGAACAATCATCACTTTCTATCATAATGTCTTAGAATAGCGCTGACTGATAAGGAACTTAGGGTTTGGGAGGTTCAGCGATTCCGGATCATGAAGTCATGCACAACCTCAAAAATGCGGATGTCACGAGTACAGTCAGCAGCACAGGTGGTTGTTTCCTTTCAGGATGCCTGAAAACATTGGCAGATTCTGCAAAGATTCGCTCGGCATCTGCTTGGCTTGCTGTTGAAAAAGGGGCTTTGGGGTGGCTGCCTGGTTTTGGGAAGATTGTCAAAGTTAGCTTGCTTTGATAGAGACGTGAGACCCTGAGCACTATGGGACCAAGGGAACACAGATGGGAGGACCACAGCGCCAAGCCCAGCCATGACAGGGTGTAGGTACAGGGACCAAGCCAACCCAGAAAACAAAAAAAAGCAGACCTCCAACCAGGTTGGCTTCTGGATTGTTCCGAGAGAAACATGAGAAACAAAGGAAACAAACATGCTGATGAACAGCAATGGCCCGCCCATAAACATGTCTGCACTTGCCCTTCAACATTTCTGTCTTCGTACCCTTACGCTCCCTGAGCTACACGCGAGCCACTTGTGGAAAGTTGGACCGTCTAATCCCCTCCTCCTTATATTAAACCTCCCCAACCCCCTGAAATTAAGTACTCCCAAGATATTACAAGATACCACAATGGGGAATGTTTAATATTAGGGGGAGGGCAGGGGGGAGGGCTTAATGTTAGGGATAGAGGATTAATGAAGGTAATATTGGGGGCTATGTATATATATATATATTTACATATTTATGATTCCTTAAAGTCGAATCCTACCACACGAATATGCTTTCAAGGTTGTAAAGGGCACGCACGCTCGGCTCAAGCCAAACCATCACTCTTCCTCTTAGTGTCGTATTCCGATTAGTAAATGCGGTCGGAATAGAGCTAATCTGGGCTTCAACGGAATAACAAAAATTGGTACGGAATAGAATTAAATTGAGCCTGAACGGGTTGCTAACAACACAGGAACGGAATAATTCCATGCTCGTCTGCAAACAAAATTAATATTGTTAATTGCAGATATATCCCAAACCTTAAGCCTGGAGACCTGAGTCCTAGAGCCCTTTGGCCAGAAAGCAATTCCACTTCTCAGATACTTTCCACGCTAGAAACCATCGATTTCTTGTAAAACCGCTTATTCGAACAGCCCAGGCAATCATTCCTGCTGAGGGGTAGTATACCGAGACCGTCGGAACGGAACAATGGCCATTAAAAAGGGTGGGAATAATTCATCGTGGCCCTGGCTGGTATGGACCTCAGGATCTGAAAACCAGATGAATAGTTTAAGTGCAGGTATGTCTCAAGCCTTAGGCCCGAGGGGTTAGGGCATAGGGCTTAGGGTCTATGAGTTCGTCTGGGATCCCCCCCAGACAAGTTTGCCGAAATTTGATTGGACAACCTCGCAATATTTAGAATTGTATTTGTTTGGGGTGGGGGAAAAAGTAATCCGTTAGAAGTCTGATACTCGTATGAAGAATAATTTAGACTAAGAACAATAGATAATAGTAATAGTAATAATAACAGTCATAGTAATAATAGTACAAAAGAGAAAAATAGAAATAGTCACCATCACGAAAAATGGGTAGCACCCCAGATATTTAGAGCTTGGTAGTGTCTAACGGAATCTGGAAGAATGCATTCTCAGTACTATGTTTCCCCCATGTTCGAAGGTTGCATCCCCAATATATACCCCAATGTACTAGAGTTGCGATTTCTCAAGGATTATGGTGGTCATGCAGGGCTCATGGGATTGTGCTCAGCATCGGTAAACCTGAAAGCCCCAACCAACAAACAGACCCGCCAGCAGCTTCTCATCGTGCTCAGCCAGGTGAGCCATAAAGAGCAGCGCCACCTTCCACAGGGTTCAGGATGTGGGGGGGTCCCAATGACAAGGGTTAGAGTATTTTGGGATCTGTGACAGAAGGATTGTAGAAGGGCATGTGGGGTTATAGGGATTCTATAATCAGGGGTTTTAGGGATTATATAGGGGTTACATAGGCCCTATGAATAATGATTAGAGTATATTGGGGTCTACATTGGGGCCCCGCTGCTTATGGAAACTCGCACTGGCCATACGTCTTTGAAGGCTACCCCGGTTCCAGAAGGCACACCAAGCCTGGCGGCTTCTGCAGGGACAGAAATGGAGCATACAGTTGTGACTTCTAAGCTCCCTACGTTACACATCACGTGTGTACCTGTCAGCCCAGGCTGCCAAGGCCCTCAAAAAGCTTAGTCTGCTCTTTCAGCTACTTGCTCCTGCTCCTACTATTCTCTTTCACATGCCAATGATCTGGCCTCAGTGCTTACTTACTAATGTCAGTACTTGTCTTGTTGATATTGCGCATCATGCGTGCCCTTTCTTCTTGTATTTTGCCTCTTTCAAAGAGAGTTGGGGTGAACCAAACACACGTTTTGCAAGCCATCCGCCTGGAACCCTACCCCTTGTCACTGCCCCCTTATCACCTACTTAAATGGTAATTTCCCAAGATAGGGGGACCCCAATATAGACCCCAAAATATTATAATCCTCATTATTGGGACCCAAAATGGTACCCCTAATTTTGGGAAACCCCCAAATAGTCCAGCAGCCAGCCTTTTTGAGCCGCGGAGCCTTCGCGAAGCGCCTGCTTCTCAAGGGATGGCAGGGACCCGCGCAGGGGGAACATTGGGGTTATATTATATTACATTATATCATATTATATTATATTCTATATTATATTATATTATATTATGTTATATTATATTATATAGGGGTTGTATAGGAGTTGTAGGGTTATATAGGGTTATATTTGGTCATATAGGGTGAAGATTAGCCTCGTAGCCTCGTGCGTTCGGGTCATGGTCGTTTTGAAAAACTACATTGAGGCTGGGGTTTGAGGGGGCATAAAGGTCTTCTTGGCGGCCGCTTAGCTGTTCCTCAAAAATTGGGGGATCCTTTTGAAGGTTACCTCCATGAGGAATGTACTGCCCTTTGCGTATCTCGCAAGGCACATACATTTTGCTTACCCAGAAGATTATCTTGCAGCTCAAGTATCATCGTGGGTAATTCAGCTGGGGACATCTTACCTGCATCCCACCCCCAGCCCAAAAATTGCCCCTACAATTGAATGTCACGTATAGCAAATATTCCATGTCAGGGGCTGGCGGGTTTAACGCTAGGGAAGTCTAGATGATAGTTACACAGCACAAGTGATCGCTTTATGTCTGTTCAGCTAAGGCTCTCGAGGCCTGACTGATAGCTCTTCGGGGCATATTGTGTTAAATGGGTATCCCAAAATGATGGGTACCTGTTTGGGGGTCCCAATAATAATACGGACTATAGTATATTGGGGACTATGTTGAGGTCCCCCTATTTTGGGAAACTACCATCATGTAGAATCCGGGAGGCTGTAATCATCCAGATTCCCATTCTCCATGACACTGGCCGTGCATGTTTCTATCATAACCCCTGAAAGACTCTATTGACTCTCGCAACGACTCCTTACATTTGAGCTCCTGATCCCTAACATGGCTTCATCCAACAAACTCTTTCTGTCCCAAATCCTAAACCCTTTTGCAAGAGGCTTCTCGCAAATCCTAAACCCTAAAACCTAAACGTGGCCTGGCCCTTGAGGCTGAAAGAAGAAGCCTCAGCCGGTGGATGATGTCCGGCTCAAGCTCTGTCTTGGCATCGATGGCGCCACCCAAGTAGAAGTGGCAGTATTCTTGGTAATGACTGGATGTTAGGGTTTAGCATGCAAGGATGCGGGTCTAGGGTCTGAGGGTTTAGGCAAGGTTTCAGGCGCGGGGTTTTTTGGGTGCAGGCTTGAGGTTGCACACGGCCCAGGCCATGCTGCAGAAGTCATGGTAGCAAATATCGAGTGGGAGAGCCACATATACAGGTGAACTCTAAAGTCAACATGGTTCTTGCGAGAGCATGTTGTGGTAGGCTGCGTGTGCACTTAAGCCAAACTGATCTGTTCGGTGTTTTTGTCTGCATAGTTGCAGTGTGGGGTTCCAGATGTGGAGTGTAGGGTCTCTACATGTACCGCCTGAAGGTGTAAGACTCGGGCAGCAGATTCATGATGCGCAGTTCATGCACAAACTCAAGTCAAACATCCGTAAATTCTAGGCAGTAAAAAGAGTCGGTCCTTTCTAGGAAAAAGTTGATTTCGATTGACCTGGCTGGAGGAGGAAGCACCACGGGAAAATCAAGCTGAAATACCGGCGTTTCTGACAAGAATCGAGGACCTCTTGAAGTTACTGTTTGCTCAGCCTCCTTTGACCACTGTCTAAGGTGAAAACCCTGGAGACCGTGATTTGAGCTCGTGGTACATGCATTTTACAACCTGGAAGGCCGTGTGTATCCAACAAGCGGCCCATGTGCAAGACCTCAAGCAATGGGTTGAAGGTCGCCTGTTTATCGTTTTGGGAGATTCCAAGCGTCAGGGGCTTTAAGCTGTGAGTCCCTACAATAAGGACTAGAGTAAATATCAGGGTCCATATTAAGACACCTAATCTTATGGAAGCCAGTTAAGCCTCCCTTCATGAACCCAGCGCGTAGGGCTCTATATGTCCTGCTTGGCGGGTTACCAAACCCGTCTTGCCCCCACATAAGCAGTTTAGGGTTTAGGCTATCCCTCCAAGTTCCTTCCCACCTTAACCCCTAAACTCCTCTATCCAAATTAATCAAAGCTGATCAAGGGGGAAACCTGCGCATGGCTTCAAGGCGGCTAATCACAAGCTTCCAACTTTCAGGGCCTCTCGTTCAGACGAGCATCTGAGGATGAACGGGTGCGACCTCGTCTTGAGAAGGCATGTGCTAGAATGATATAAGGAGAATGGAAAAGAAACTGGAAACTACTATAATGGGGTTATATTGGGGTTATACTGCAAGGGAGTGAAGGACCGGAAAAGAAAATGGAGTCGACCATGTTGAGGATCACAGGCATGGTATAGGGATCTATTCCTCCATTCTGCTACTGGAGACCCCTGGTTAATCAACCCCCTCCTTTTAAGGGCCTTAATGGATCCCTACTATATACTCCCTATTAAGGGGTGGGGGTGTAGAAATCACGGTCTACATTCATGATCTTGCGGGGCCTTGTTGGAAAAGGAAGGAACCTTCTGCCATCTCGCTTCCCCGGAGAAGCCTATGACTTCTGTGAGCAGACGCCTTCCATGGGTCTGCATCACTCCTTTCTGAAGCGCTTTTCGGAGGATCCCGAGGCTTCATACACTTGACATTAAAACACGAAACCTAAGTACGTCATACCGCTGGAATTATGGTACTATAGTATACTGAGGTCATGTAGGATGGTTAGTACGACTGATACATGGCAACTACGGGATCTCCCAAAAGGCCCCAGATTGATTGATTGAAGCCTATTACAATCAGTCCTCATTATTAGGACCCCCAAAATGGCATCCCAAATTTTGGGCAAAGCCCCCTTTCCCCAAAAGACCCTAAGGCAAGACAAAAACCGCAGGCAGAGGTCCCAGCAATGCTTCGGAGGCCGGGATTCTGTGCGACGGCTCATAGTGCAGCCTGAAGAGCCCTAAACCTACCCACACCCCCCCCCCCCTAATTTGCCCACAGCATCTTCTTGTTACGTGCG
>CAJNIZ010028491.1:40777-52023 GCA_905231905.1 Symbiodinium pilosum
GATACAGGCTTGGCACAACAATCATGGCCCTCCCTGCGCCAAGTCCGGATTTCAATTTGAATTTCTGCAAAAGTGGAGAGAACGCCACGCCTGCAGTGCTTTTTCTGAATTGTCCTGATGAGAAAGGGGTCGTTTCTCAGCAGTTTACGAATACAAGATACTATTTATTCCCCTCACCCTCCCCCCACCCCCCATCCCCCTCAACGTGCGGGCAAACGTCCTGGACGCATCCTAGATTCAGGAACAATGCGCTTCAGGAGAGATTTCATCACAACCGGGCTTGACTTGAACCTTTGGGTACTCCATAGGCTCTGACATCTGCTGGCGTCAAAGTGGCTTTGCAGGCTACGACCTTCAACCCAAAACCCTGAACCCTAAGCCCTAGACCCTAACCCTGAACCCTAAGCCCTAAACCCTAAACTCTAGGTTGGCTAGCAGGCCCACCTCCCCTTTTCAGCACACCCCTGTTCGCAAATTGGGCTTCCCAAAATTAGGTTACCCTCTTGGATGTCCCCATAATAAGAGCTATGGCAAATTGGGGTCTATATTGGGGTCCCCTACCTTGGGGAACTACTAATTGTTTCTACACACAGTCCTCGAAGAACTGTACTTGCTTGTCCCTCCTTGCTATACATGTCATTGTCCAAGAAAGGCGGGTCAATAGCCCATCATGCCTCAACCCTAAACCTTAAACCAAACCCTGAACCCATTTTGGAATTTCTACTGGCTCAGGAAGTGCTGAAACCCGAGAGTAGGCAGTTCGAAGCGATCTGCCCATGACACTGGAAGAACCCAACTTTCCATCCAACTAGCCACACCTGGAACAAGCCCGCTAGACTCGCCCTTAACAGATGATTCCGCGCATTCGCCTCAAAAACAATATTGGCTAGCACTCATTGAAGACAAATGTGCGTAGGTCCGGAGGGGAAGCATTGCAACCTTCTTTTTCAAGCTATGCATGGGTGAACTCGCTACTCATGTCGCAGCCCCTGACGAGATGGAGCCTGGGTCCTGCCCCCACCCATTAACAGTCTCTAATAGGGGTCATATTAAGCGCTCTATATCATTATACTATAAGAATTATCCAACTGTTGATGAGTGGGGGCAGTAACCAAGATGGAGCGTTAGCAACGTTTCGTTCGAAAATCATTTGCTCGGGAGATGGGGCCATTTCAAATACAGCTCGGTTTGCACAAGCCTTCGGGGATTCTAGGCAGGATCTCCTGTGAGTCCCTCTTATGCTTTTCAAAAGGACTTCTAGGCTCCCAATTTCAACTGTAATTCCAATGGCGGTAATTGTAGAATTACTTGCGCTGTGGTATGACCCAGCTTTTAAGAACTACAGAAAGAACATACCCCCTAACGACCCGGAACAATAACAAGAACCCCTCAATACTAGGTGCAACCCCAGTGTAGATAGGTGGATTTTTCTTTCATTAGGCGGTGCCTGGGCGCAATCACCTAGGCAGGGGTCTAAACCCAGACCCCAAGCCCTATATTCTGAACCCTGCAACCCTATACCCTGAACCCTAAGCCCTAAATCCTAGACCCTGCACCTTATTCCCTAAACCCTGAACCCTTGGTGAGATGATTAGTCAGGCTTCGGGGGTGAGCCCCCGGCATGCTCCCGAGGAGACTCCTCGCCTGGTTCGAGGACTAAGTAGAGCTAAGTCAGCGCTGGGTAGGGCTGAGGGTTTGAAAGTGAGGCATGCGGTTTGGGGTTTAGGGCTTAGGGTTTAGGGGTTTAGGGTTTTCGGTTTAGGGTTTAGGGTTGTGTTTGGTTTCACAGTTTCAGACTTGGGGCTTGAGATTCGGGCTTCACTTCTCAGGGCTTGGGGCGGGCAGATGTCAGTAGCGACACAGTGCTCTATGGTGCCTTGCAAGGGAAGGCAGATGTAAGCCTACAGGGCCAATTGTTCGAGGAATTAAATCTGAAATGGTTTGCTTACTGGTATTCAAAGGGGATAGGGGAATGGATCCTCCCATAGTCCTCCGCCATTAGCCCCGTAACCTACACTCTGCAGCTCATTACTAACCATCTCTGAGCTTGTATTTGAACTACAATCACTATCTCCAGCAAAACTGAATGGACATGGGCTTCTTATTAGGAACTCTATTGGAGACTAAACTACAAGAGGGACCCCTATGTCCACTGTTAAGGGTCCTATCCTATCCCTTAATACGCCTAATATTCACAGTAGCTCATATGGCAGTCTTGGAGGGGCTGTCCTAGTACTCAGGAACTTTGCAGACCTCCCCCCCCCCCAGCCCGCCCGCGCGACTTTCTAGCGCCTGACTGCACCACTTACACGCCAAGAAGTTTCATGTTTGGGATGTTCAGAGCTTTCGGCACACAAGTTCACGAATCTCCAGCTTACAATGGACCAAAATCCTCGGATAAAGTTCGAAGCAAGCTTCACTACAAGTTTAGCCGGTTACGGCGAGCTTTGGGAACTTGCATCATTCCAACCCCAGAACAACTCATCTAGATGGCGCCTAAAAGTCTTGGAACATGACTGGGTATTGCAGTAGGGGAAGGAGAGGGATCATACTTTTACGTGAACTGAAGCTGCGGGCCTTACTTGGCTCTTGAAAAGCTGCGACAGTGGTACGACCAAAGTGCTGTGGGACTACAGGTCATGCAAATGGGTTCTTCATTGAGATCTTATACCCTACAGTAGTTTCCATTTTCTTTTCCATTATTCGCTATATAATCCCTATAGAACTCATATACCCCTATTTCACGTCTATAGAACCCATTATAGTAATATACATATCCCCATTGCTGTTGGCCGAGTGGGAAGCGTGAAAGGATCAACACTCACCCAGGCATCATCTGACTCGTCCTTTAACACACTGGCCTTGCATCATGCGGAAGTGGATTAAAGTTCCTGCTTCCAATATGGACTTTAATTAGGGCGATTAGTTTCCCCCAAATCTCCCCTGGAACCCTAAATATTTTCCCAAAGGACAGGTAGCTCAATCCCCATGTCCTTTTTCTGGCAGTATCCATCAACGAACCCATGCCTCAACACGCATAATCCTTCCGTCCCCACAGTGTAGGGTCATTTCCCTCCCGCGGGCCCCCTGATGACAAACATACCCTTTGAAACATGATGATACTACATAGGAAAGGCTTGCTCTTACTAACCGCTTGCTACAGTAATTATATTCAACACACATCCCCACACGTTTTAAATATGCCCCTATAACAGACGTTAGAAATCTTAGGAAACATATCTAATGTTAGGGGGGGTGCTATGTATTAGTATTACGGGATTGAAAACAGAGATCTGCGTGCGCAAAAGGGTAGACGCATCTGCACATGGGCACATTTCATTGTAGAACATCTTGTGGTATATTTTTTATACAAGGCTACATAACAACAAGTGAGACTATACATGGTAAGATCGTAATTTATGGTCCCTCAAAATGGACAACGAATATATACACGCACCCATATTCCTAAGGAACCCTATGAACAATCACCAAAAACCTTACATTACAAGTATTAAAAAAAAAAAAAAAGTAGAATGAAACTGCTGACAGTGCGTCGTGCTGGTGAAGATTCACCGCCGGCCTGCTGCGAGCAGCCCCGCTTTTGGAGCTGAGAACATTTCTCCAGCTTTCGCTCGACATAGCCCTGAGGCAATTGACGCTTCTTAAGGGTGGGGCTTGATCATATAATGAAGGACAGAGTATAGTATACTGCTAAATCACACATAGTATGTCATCTACGGCGATAAGCAGCCAGACCACTTGAATTCCAAGAGCGTCCGCCTTCTTGCCTAACAAGTGCTTCTTGCGCTCGTCATCTTTGGGTAGGAGCATTAGCCTTCTGGATCAGGAGCATGCGCTCTGCGGTTTAGGAGTTTAGGGTATAATGGGGATAATGGAAAAGAAAATGGAAACTACTATAGTATAGGGTTTAGGGTTTAGGGTTTAGGCTTTGCGGCCCAGCAGCCCTGTCAAGCAAACATAGAGCAAGACGCCTGGCAACGGCAGTGCAAAGAAGAGCTTGCAGATAATCCACATTAGAGGGACTTTAAAGGGAACCCCAAACAAGGAACCCCAAGAATATTGTAGGAATTTGATAGAATAGAAGGACCCTGGGGGGTTTTCTCCTATCATATTCCTACTATATTCTTGGGGTTCCCTGCTTTGGGGTTCCCACTAAAGTCCCTTTACACAAGAGGTTGCCAGAAGGCTGCGTCTAGTACCATGACCCCGCAATTTTGTGCCTTGTGTGAATCGCCAAGCTTAGCAGGCACGCCTGTGACAACCTTTAGATCCAGAAAATGCCTAACGTCCTTGTATTTTTGGGGAAATATTGGGATAATATTGGTTAATATAGGGTTATATAGGGATAATGGAAAAGAAAACGGAAACTACCGCGCAAAGGTTCAAACCATGTCAGTCTGCAGCATGCCATGCAACTCTGGAAACATGCTCGGCGTGGTCTAACCTCTATAGTCCCCCGTAGGTAGATAGAATATGGCTTTGGGTATATTATAATAAGATCCCCAGAAACCTCATATTCGATCTACTTAAGGGGACTATAGTTGCACGACATTGCGGGCGGTTGCACCAAAAGTTCAAAGGTCCTTGCAGCAAGGATGCCGGGGAGGCCTAGCGACCAAATGTCCACAGCAGGACCTGTAAGCAGAGATGAACATTTTGGGAGTTGTGATCTTGCGTAGCTTAGGGCCTACATGGTGTTGGGACATGCACTGTTCCAACGCCGAAATGAAAGTGTTGGCATGCTGACCAGGCAGCGAGAGTGAACGAGCGTGTCGGGAATCACCACTACCCAACAGAGGCAAAGCCTGAAAAAATCCTTGAAATGCTGCAGCATGCTCACAATGCTGATGCGGGAAAAAGACTGTGCACGCGGCTGTACTTCCCGCTCAGGATCATCTCGGGCGCCATGTAGTGGGAGGTTCCTCCAGTTTTTGAAAAGCCTTACCATCAAAACCTGATTCGACGCCTCTGATTGGCGCTCTGGAGGTGAATTCAGGACTGTTGACTGTTCCTCAGCCGTTAAACCTAAAACAAAACTACACTTGGTAGTTTCCCTAAACGAGGACCCACCCTACGTCTGCACTATAACTCTCATTACTTTTTATAAGGACCCTCCAACAGGGTACCCCTAATTTTGGGAAACCCTTAACCCTATCTACCCTCTATAACCCCCTAGAACTTACAATCCCCTATACTCCCCTTTAAAGGGTACCCCTAATTTTGGGAAACCCCCGCTTGGGCTCGAAACTTCGAGGCTGTCCACATCGCACTCAATTTGAGCGGCCAACCAGTCTAATACACCCTCATCCCAGACCCGCGGTTTACGGTTTAGGGTTTAGGGTTTAGGGTTTAGGGTTCACTCCCTCCCCTTGATAAGTAAACCCCCTTCCCTTAATAGGGATCATACTAGAGAATATAGGGATAATGGAAAAGAAAATGGAAACTACTATATAGTCTGTTGGGATATTTAATAGGGAGTATAATAGGGATCCCAATATTAAGGCCATTTAAACAAGAGGGGTTATTAATTATGGGTCTACATTCTCCCTAGAATTTCCGTTTTGTAGTTACCCTAAACCCTACACGCTAAATTCCATTTTCTATCTACTCAAAGGGGAATATACAACCTAGAGAAGATGGCAACCCTGCACCACTTTTGTTGAGCATAATGTAGACCCCTAATTAATAAACCCCCTCCCCTACAATAGATGATAATAGGGATCCCTTTATTAAGGCCCTTAAAGGGAGAGCTTCATTAACCATAAACCCTAAACCCTAGATTGTAGTTTCCATTTTCTTTGCCATTATCTTGATAATCTTTATATAATCCCTATATTCCCCATATTAATAGAGAGTGTTCTCCTGATCCTGGGCCAACACCCCCCAGCAAACCTACACTGGTTCAGGGGTTTAGGGTATTGCAGCGTGACCAGTTCCTGAATACTTGTCCTCTTTCAACTAGGGACATGTGATATCATGGTGGGATTCATCTAGATGCGCCAGAGAAGCCTGCTGTTCACCTGCTTTTTGACTGCCAGTCAACCAGTTGCATGCTCACCTCAAACCCCCTAAACTGCGTAGTTTGCCCTACCTTTGAAACTGAATCTCTGGCCAAAAAAAAGCTGCAGGCTTGCGTTTGCTGATTTTCTGAAGGAAGCACAACAATGAGCATAGAAATGCTTGGTCAAGGTTAGTACCTTAGCTGCTGGAGCGGCAAAGACGCCTTTGCAAAGTGACCTAGGAAGCCGTTGAACCTAGAGCCTTGAAATCTTGAAGCTCTGATTCTAAACCCCCAAGCCCAAGCGCAAAGCAAATGAAGCTGTCTCAGATCGCAGCCAACGATTTCGATGAACTGTTCCTCACGAAGGTGTGCGGTACACCCCGGCCAGGGTGCGTTGGGTTGGGAAAGCTAGTGCAACTACAGGGGTTTCAAAACACAGTGTCAAAAATTGAATCCTTGGGGTATGTAAGGGGGCCCCTACTCTAGGAACACCTGCAATATCCACTCCTGTTTCATGTATTGGGATCACTTCCTTGCTTGACGATTTGGGAAGTACACTCCAATTAATTCCACACCCCATGACCATTACCCCTCTTCCCCTAATGTTAAACCCCCCACCTCCCCCTAGTATTAGACCTATAAATTCCTATAAAACCCTATAGAAACCTATAAAGCCCCTAGAAAAACCCTTGAAAAACCCTTGAAAACTCTAAGCTGCACGTTCCTTCGGCAGGTGCCCGTGGAAGCGGGTAGCCAGGCCAAAGTCGATAAGCTTCACCGTCCTGGTGGTATCCCATGGCTTGTATAATATGGGGGTTTCCCAAAATCAGGGGTACCTTTTTAGGGGTCCCTATAACAAGGATTATAGTATGTTGGGGTATATATTGGGGTCCCCTTATTTTGGGAAAGTACCATATAGGGTTTAGGGTTTCCTGGTTTATGCGGCGGTATGCCATCACTTGCCTCATGTGAGCTGTAGTCTGAACTCCGTAAAGGGGGTCATATAGTTTTTTTTAGGATTTTGTGTTTATGGTGTAGGGTCTAGAATTTAAGGTTCAGAGTTTCGGGTCTAAACTTTCTAAAGGGGTTATATAGGGAACTACATAAGGGAGTATTATAGGGGTTATTAACAGGGATACTAGGAGTTTAGACTATAGCCGGATGTTTGTCATCTGGGCTGCCTTGTACCACGCTACGGGAATGTTTATTGGTGGCCCCCAACCCCCCACTTGTGATGCAAGCACTGGGCCACCAGCCGTAGTACTGGGTACATTCCCCCCTCGCGCCTCCTCTAGCTAGTTTGAATAACCTGTTTGCAGGCACAGATAATGCAGCTGCTCTGATGGTGTTCCTACTCTCTTCTCGTAGATGCAGCTGCACCATAGTGCCGTAGCGGCTTGCTGCTGTTGTCACTACATTACTGGTGCTGTCCTGCATCGTAGCGTGACACAATAATCTGATTCAGGTATGAGTTCGGCAGAATTGGGAATGCCTGAAAGCAAACATTGCGTCCGCAGCCTTGAGAGTTAGCCTGATAGAACCATCACTACTGTAGACTTTTGATTAACAAACCCCTTCCTTTCAAGGACCTTAATATTGGGATCCCTATTACAATCCCTATCAAGCGGAGTGGGTTTATTAATCAGGGGTCTGGGTTCGCTTGCTTCTGAGGTCCATGGAAATCTGAGCTGCACCGTGCAGTTCCAAGTCCAGGTCCTGTCTTCGCCAGTTATCATGAAGTTCTTGGCGTTCAAGTCTCGGTGAACCTGTGCCGCTTCTTGTGTTTCTGAAGGGAGGGGACCTCATGCCACTCCTCCTACATAGCGCGGCTGAGCCCACGACAAAGCCGTGGGCATGGCAGCACAACACGGACTTTAAGCACTGCCTGTCAGAGAACAGGGCCATTGACCAACGCTCTTGGGGCATCACGCAGTGTAACACGATCAATAGAGTAGGAGCGCGCTCAAACCTCCAACTTGATGCACTTTCTCTGCATAGAGGGAGCGGTTGATTGGCCTTTGGCCTCGTAGTACAACTCTCTCGCCTCTTCGGGGGCTGGAGCTTTTGCGAGGCACATGAGCCGTGGACAAGTCTGCCACCAGACACCTTGATCAGCCCCTGCAAATAATGGTTTTCAACAAAAAGTATCGGGCTCACATGCCTCGAAGCAACTTCAAGGAAAGCCATCATCTCCTATGTTGAAGGAGGATGGCCATGGGAATCAGGGGACGCAAACGTCTGTGTGCTCACCTCCCGTTGCGCATCCTCTGCAGCCTGAGTTGTGGACGCTCTGACTTCAGGATCGCGACGCACTGGACTATGCACATGCTGCTGATGTGTACTCATAGCCTGGCACTCTGCTCACCATGTCGTACTTGTGTGCCATGTTCTTCATACTCACAGTGCACAGTGCAACAACCGTCCCGAGATGCAAAGCAGCTCAACCAAGCTCTGGGCATGTGTCAAACTTTCTGCCGTCTTTTGCTTCGGCGACCTTCCTTCCGCACCTGCTCGCTGCAAACCTACAAGTCCTGCGTAAGAAGTTGACTGTCGGATTTCTCAAGCACCATCAGTCACGACCTTGTGTTGATAGCATCATTCTTCTTGTATCTTCTTGCTCATAAAAAAGGTGGATATGAATGGGGCTCGTGCCTGGTAGATAAGAGCATGGCGCATCGCTCGGCTGATTCTGCGTGAGACTAAGACTCCCAAAACCCCGAGAAACGTACTCTCCCTGCACACAGTACGCTTTTCCTCAAAATCTGTGGCTGAGCTGTCATCAAAGCTCGTGCAATGGCAGACTTGTCCAATCGTAAAATGCTGCCGTAAAACCCTAGCCCCCAACACCTTGAAAAAACGACTTGCGTCAGACCTTGCTGATCCAAAGTATCCAAAACCAAGTTGACTATAGTCCTGCCCAGTTTGTTGAGCTAGATCTTGCTGGGGACCTACTCTCGAGGCTCGCAAAGGTTTGGGATGAGTTAGCTGTACAGCTGACAGGAATGTGTCAGCCGTTGTTCATTTCCGCTTCTTGTGCCTGGGAGTCTGGGCATCGGAGGGTACAAGCGCTCAGGGCTGGCAGCTTGGGTATCTGACGAAGCTTCAGAGGTGCATGTCTCCATGCTTGCACCCTTCCTTATATTAATTCCATTTCGCTGCCGCTCTTCTCTCTTGGCTTCCGTACCTTTGAATGAGTCGTGCCCTCTTTGAAGCAGAAGCACGTCCATGTAGCTTGGGGGTGCCAAGCAGTTTGATCTGTCCCAGACAGAAACCTCACCCTCCCTCAGTGCAATTTAACCTCCAGCTTCATGCAATTAGTTTTTGATACCAATACTCAGCTGACCAGAGAGCCAATATCCCTTAATTAGGGAATAAACTCCAAATCATACTAGGATGCCTTCTATGAGTTAGGGTATGTTCCCAAATTAGGGACGGGGGTTCTGGGTAAGGAATCAGATTCCCTGGAAGCCGCGACGACGAGCCTCATCCTGCATAAGCCCGGTGCCACTGGCTCGTTATTTTCATCCTGCACAGCCGTGCGAGTCATGATGCTTTAGACTACGTAAGCCTGAGCAGAAAGATCTGTAGCTTCCCGTTGATTTACTGGATTGCTGTAGAAACCTGAGCACTTAAGTCAAGAACTTTTGGGCACCTACATCTAGCGCAGAGGCGACCTTGGATGTGCATTGGAACTTCTACTAATATGTGGGCTACGACCAATGAAAACAATGCGGTAGCAAGATTCCTATTCAACGTAGCCCCAGATGAAAGTTGGTTTGAATGCCTCACTCAAGAATTGTTGGGCTGACGTTCGCAGACTTGGAATACAGACAGGCACCTAACCATGACTTCTTACTGCAATTCCCTAAATCCATCTGTACCTAAGGTTTGGGAAAGCATCGGAGATTGATGAGCGCAAACTGCTCTAAACCGGCATGGTTTGCCCTGGCTCTCGGGATTCCCGGCAGTCACGGCCTGCGACATGATGGGGCGCATGCACCCACTGCTCACCGATAGGACTACGTACAAGTACCATGTATGTTGCCCCCGACCCACCTGACTGTGCTCATCACGGATGCCGTTGAGCTTATCATTAACACTGCTGGTGCTGCTTTTCTTACTGTTTGTCCTGTTGCACAACCCCTGCCACCCAATCCTGCTTTCCGCAAAGCGCATCGTGCGCACCGCTGGCGCACATGGGGCAGCAAGTGTCGTAGGGCCGCCCGGAAGCATGATGACCAGGATTCACTGGGCGCCCACATCCATACCTCAGCTATTGGGAACTCATGCAACCTTGCATGAAGGCCATACGGGGTGCACCATGCACCCACCTCTGTAGAACAAGCAACGCTCAAAAGCAGGCACAAAATTCTCGACCAAGCCCAGTTCTTTTTCTTTCTCACAAAGCCAGGATAGAACGCACAGCTGAGCCTCGCACTTGCAAAGGCCCGGGCCGAGGTTTTTTGCGTCGATGTTGCCTCAGTAGCCACCAGTCTCGCTCCCCCATCTTGGCATTGGCCCACACCCACCTAACCTTTTGGTGCAATCCCTCCATCCTTGATTCCATGTAGCTACCCCCACAGATCTGCAACTATACTTCGCTATAGTGCATGCCATTGTGGCCAGGAAGCCACATCATCTCTAAACCCTGAACTCATTGCATCCAGGAAGCCACATATCAGACCATCCAGAAACCCTGAACCCTAAATCTAGATCCTTACAGCCATCTGCAGCCTTGAGGCAACATATCAAATCATCCCTAAACCCTAAACCCTAAACCCTCAACCCTACATATCCCCTATAATCTCCTCTACTCCTGACACCCGAAACTCAAGGCTTAGACTGCCGTAAGATGGTAGGCAGCGCTTATGACCCTTGCCCAAGACGATCACCTGGGGGCTTCCAAAAATTATAGGGGGTTATATAGGGGTATATAGGGGTATATAGGGTTATATAGGGGTATATAGGGGTATATAGGGTTCAGGGCTTCCCAAAATATGTAGGGTTCAGGGTTTCCCAAAATCAGAAGTACCTTTCTTGGGAGCCCCAATAGTAAGGTTTCTGATATATTGGTGTATATATTGGGTGGCATAGGCATCAAAAAAAATTGACAAGGCATCAAAAAGAAATTTGATGAGCATCAAGAAAAAAATTGACAAGCATCAAAAAGAAATTTGAGCGTTTCAGCTTGACTATTCTTACTAATATTGTTACTATTACTATT
>CAJNIZ010028491.1:52123-64147 GCA_905231905.1 Symbiodinium pilosum
GCAATTTTTTTTGATGCGTCAGCCATATTGGGTCCCCTGCTTTGGGAAAACTACCACCTGCCTTCCCACAACCGCAGGAACAGGAGCACCTACAATAGGGCCCAGGCGGGACTTGACCAGGGGCTTTCCCAAGCCTGGGCCTGTCGAGCCTCTCAGAGGCCTTCGTTTAGGTTAAGGTTTAGGGTTTTGGGTTTAGGGCCTCTCAAACAGGGGCCCCCAAAAGGCCTGGACCCTTCAGAGGCTTCCGGGCCGGAATTCTTTCCTACCAGTCCCGCCTCCAAAGGCTTGTCAGGAGCCTCCCAGTAAGGCCCTAGACGGGAGGTTGATAGGTCTATGAAGGTTTCAATGATGTAAATTGGTGTTGTTGGCCAAGATGGACCTAACTGAGTGTAGGTCCTGAGCCCCGGAAGGAAAAGCTTTATGTGGCTAGGCCGCCTGGGACTTCGTGGGTGGGTGTATGTGTGCGATGGCCAGCCACAATCGGGTCATAGCATTGCACCACACGACGCACAGCGACTCTTTGGCATGCAATCTCTGCTTCAGCACCACATCACAGCAAAACCCAAAACCCCAAACCCTAAACCTTAACCCTAAATAAAGTGGAGTATATAATCCTCTGTATTATATGGGTGGTTGTCAAAATTATGGCCCCTTTTTGGATCCCTATTATAATACGGCCCCTAATATTTAGGGTACTCAAAAAGGGACCATAATTTTGACAACCAACCATATACCCTGCCCTATCCCTCAACCCATTGCAACCAGGAAGCCACATATCAAATCATGGCCGAAGCCCAGGGTGCAGCCGCGACAGCAGGTGTCGAAAGCTTTGCCTCTTCGCGTCTTCCCGGGTGCCACTTTCCGCCCGCAGCCCTGCGGAAGGAAAGCTTCCAAAAACTGGGAGCATATGGGACATGTCACGCAGGGATTATGTATTTTATGTAGGGGCTCTCGCTCCAAAAGTAGAGTATTTGGGGTTAAGAGCTTAGTGGCCTAAATGATTACCATTAATGGAGCTGAAGATGAAAAGGACACCAGATTGGGTTTTGGGTTCGGGCCTTTAATATTTCCATTGCCTCTCTGGTAAACAAGAATCGGAGCACATGGACTGGACTCTGCCTTCTTGATCTGCGATGTTGCTGTAAGAAGGCTTAGGGTCAGAAGCACGAGACAACTACAGTACTAATGAAGAGAGATCAGCAGCTACACGGCGACAGAAAGCCCAGGCTTTACAAGTCTTGGGGAAGCGTTGTTGAAACAAATCCTGCTCTTGCTGACTGAAACTTTGCTTCACTCATAACGTATGCCGTCACAAACTGATCTCTGCTGGCAGATGCTGAGATGCACTATAGGCGCTATGAGGACACCGTGCTACGGTTTAGGTTTTTGGGGTACGTTATAGTGCGATTTCGGGGTAAAGCTGCCTTCATTCACCGCTCTTTGATGGCCGACCAGCAGGTGCCCAAAAATCAACACCGTCAAACAGCACAAAAGACACTACAGCAAACCCTAGATAAGCTTCAACAAACCATTCAGTCTTGTTTTCGGTGTTTGGAGGGTGTGGACCAGCCTCGCGAGAACCATGAAAGCGTAGTTGTCAAGAAGCAAGGACCGTAGCACTTAGCTTTTTCCCCAAAAGCCAGGGTCAGATGCGCAACCCTTGCGGAGCACAAATTCATGGCAGGGGCTCTTTTCAACCCTGTTACTTGCTGGTGGCTTGCAGGGAATGGCGGCACAGATCCTTGTTAATCGTCCCCATAGCATGCCTCAAGAACCATCCGTATGTTCCATTCCCTTGTCATTGGCTACAGGTCCTACTAACCACCAGCAGAGACGCGCTGGCCTTCTTGCAGAAGCCATGAGGAACGTCCTTCACATCTGGAACCCCCTTTTCCATGAGGGCCTCGGCACCATGTTGGAGTTTCTCTCGAAACTATCCCCTATTTGAATCAAAACTGAAGAGGGACCCCCATAATCCCACTTGCAGTCCCAATATCCGTAGGGTCCTAAGCGCCCCCTGTTTTGAGAACTCTCGTGATTTTGAATTACCTGTCCCCCCATCCACTAATACTAACTACAGGGCTTACGGCAAGTATTCCAGTATAAGCCATTATCGAAACTCCTAGTATCCCCCTTAATAACCCTTGTAGTAGTTCCTATATAATTACCTACATGACCCCCTTTAAGGCGTTTAGACTATAGCTCAGATAATTCTGCATATCTGGGGTTGATCTGTTACGTGAAGCACCTGCCCTCCAAAGCCTGAGCGCAAAGCCACTCCAGAAAGCCCCAAAAACCTGACGGAAGCATCTTCCCTCTACACAAAAACCCTAAAACCTAAATAGTAGTTTCTATTTCATTTTCCATTGTCATTACCCCAATAAACTCTAGTAGTTTCCATTTTCTTTTCCATTATCCCAATATTACCCGACTATATAATCTACACGAATGATGTCTGTTACCACCTGAATAGACACCGCATGCCGGAGAGCTTGCAAATCCCAAGCCTAACCCCCGAGGGCCTCTTGGAGCTTTGTAACCAGTTCGGAGCTTTAGGGTTTAGGGTTTGGGATTATTTGCTGCAAAGGAATCTCTTCCAGGCGTGGCGCAAGTAAGCCTACAGAAATGTAATCTCCCACGTCAACTTTGCCAGCTGTCCCGCACTCAGGGTCCAAGTTGCTGAACTCTGCCGCAGCTTGACTGCGGAGCATATCCACACGTTTGCGAGCTAGGTTAACATGTCCAGGCTTCTTAATATTACTTCCACGATTACTGCCATTATAGATTTTATTGCTGTTACTGCTGGTTGAACGAAGAACTTATTGCATAAAACACCACTGCCACTATTCAGAGGCCAGGCGCAGACAAGCGCTCCTCCCAAGCAGCAGAGCCCAGTTTTGCGCGCTCTTCGCGCTCCATGCGCTTCCGCTCCTATACACGAGTCAAGCGTTTGCGATCCCTTTCCTAGGTCAGCATACTACGAGACGGCTGTACTACCTTTGATAGGAGCTATAAGTATAAGAGACTACACCGGGCTCCCCCTTCTGAGCAGGTGCTTCTTGTGAGGCACTGCCGTAAGCTGTAAGTGGGGCGTATGTCAAACAGGCCTAGTCCTTCCTGAAATCTAGGGACCCTTGCAGAAAATGTAAACACGCCATACTGGGAACGTCAGCATTCCAGTAGAGATGCCTCATGAAACTAGCGCATTTCCAAGTTGTTGTCCTCTTACGAGGTCCTTGTTTGAAGGTCCGCGTCAATTGCGGATACTTAGAAGCGCAAAATGATCTTTGAAGGCGTGACGCACTGATGTTCTTCCCATACGCCTTCCTTTCACAAGCCGTCCGCCTCGTCCATCCACGAAAACTTCCATCCAAACTTCTGGCTGACGGCTTTGATGCGAGGCTCCTAGGACGACAAGAAGCAGCGATTGATTGTTCAGTCTATCTTAGGTGGACCCCCCACCCAGTAATAGTGACTGCTATGGATAATAAGGATTATATTAGGGTCCTCTTATGTTCCTATTATACCACTATTACAAGGGTGGGGGGTCCTCCTAAAGTCTATCTTAAGAGTTGGGGAATGACCGGTGCTGCCCCATGGTTCCTCACTCTGCTTGGCTAAGTCCATGCATGAGAAATAGGAGCGGGTCTACAAGCAAAGCACAAAGCGCTTTGAACAAAGCATCGCTTCAAAGGGAGAGGCTCACAAAACTCTCCATCAAGTGAAGAATTCCAACCCGAATACTCCCAATAACGATCCCCCTGACCATGTGAATGGGCAAAACAAGTGCAAGGAGATAGCAGTGAAAGCCAGGAATCCTGTCTGCCTGTAATCTACACATGACAATGATCATCAAACCTTTCAGTCATGCTATGTCCTATACCTCTCGGGTTGGGAAGCAGTGTTCCTGTACTCTGACAGTAGCAATCCAATACATACTGCCAAAAGCCAATCCAAAATGAAAGGAAGAACCTCAGACAACACGTGACATCGTCCTAAACCCTCACAGCCCAGCCCTAAGCTGAGGGTGAAGGTCTTAAACTCTGAACCGAAAACCCTAAACCTACACCTCGAAACCAGACCCTGATAAACCCTAAACCCCTTTTTAGCCCAGGACCTCTGCTGAAACATGCCGAGACCCTTAAACCCAACACCTGGCACCCTCTCCTCCGCCCGACCGCGGTACTTGGAGTGCGCCACCAGCCGCTCCACGTGCCTCAGTTGACAACTCAACGCCTCTGGGATCAGTTTTGGGCTTTAGGTTCATTAGGATTTAGGGGCTCAGGGTCTGAGGTTTAGGGAAGCTTAGGGCTTCAGATTGAACTTGCAGGCCCTTACACAGCTTATCCAGAAAGTCATGTAGCTTCACGAACCTGTCAGAAGAGTTCCGTGTGGTCATCCCATCTCACGACCTTGAATATACTACAGAGCCCTAAATAATTACCAGTATCATTTTGAAGTCCATTTGAGGTAGCATAAACCACCGCTATATAAGGAATACATCCCATTCTTTTGGCAGAAGCTTCCAGATCAGCAATGAAGGGCCGTAACGGGACGACATTGGGGTTTCCCAAAATTAAGGGTATGTTTTTAGGGGTCCCAAGCTAGACTAGGGTCCCCTTATTTTGGAAAACTACCACATATCAAAGCAGCATTGTGGGGTCACGGATCGGGGCCACGGATCCTATCCATAGGTTGTCTACGATTTGGAATTTGGAACTTCCTGTTTAGAGGTCCGGGCTTCAGATTTTTGGACTTGCACTGATGAACAAATCAAGGGCGATATCCGATAGACTGGTCTGCAAGAAGAGGTTTCCAGAAGCTCAGGACAAACCGCCAACCAACAATGGGGTGGCTGTTACAATAGCCTTCTGACGCACTCCTTAGTTTGAGCAACTGCTTCCACATAACTTTCAGAAAATCCGTCAGCGTATCTGGTCCAGTTGTTGGGGTACGGAAGTTGCTTGAAACAATGCAAAAACCTCTTGGGAAAAGCTCCCGCCAACCTAGGTCCAGGTACTGAAAAACCAACTTCCAACTTCCAGCGGACAATCCAGTCCCAAATTCCTAGACCCCACAGACTACCTTGGTATGTGTGTGTGTAATAGTAAGGATTCGAAACAGGCCATCCTCAGCTTGCAGATACATTGCTGCGGGTTTAGGGTCTAGGGATAATGTAGACATTGTTATGAGAAATGCCCTGACACGCATGAGGCATTACATTGAAGGGCTTTTAAGCATGTCTCAGGATCAGGAGCCCCTTTAACGAAGTGCCCATGTGTCTCCGTGACTTTCGTCACCTCGTGAACGACTCTCTCCCCCCATAGACCTTGCAAAGACGCTTTTCAAAGGCCACTTCGCCGTGGATCTGCGTTTCCTGCGATAGCTCAGCAAGAGCAACCAGACCCAATGACAGATGAGGCAATTGCAGATATGGAAGGGTCGGCCTGGTACTGGAATCCAGGCGCATTCTCAAAGCTACTGCCCTAAACCCTAAATAGTAGTTTCCATTTTTTTCCATTTTCCCAATATAACCCCTATAAAACCCAATGGAACCTATTTTAGTAGTTCCCATTTTCTATTCCATTATCCCAACAGTAGCGGGAACAAATTATCAACCTCATGGTTTGAAGGGCCCGGGCCTGCATCCTGAGTCCCGTGCACGGGCTGCACATGAAGGATTGTGGTTGCATGACTACTTAGTATGGGCAATAACTTGGAGCGCAACAGTGGGCACTGTCACCAGCCAGTAACAGTCTATGATAGCGGTAAGGGCTACTAAATACTTGAAATGTTCATGTTATACTCTAGGTATTCATCTGCTACTGAGTGGGGACAAGATCCTAGATACAGGCAAGGTCTCTGAAGTGTTTCCTAAACGATGAATCCCTTGAGCTGAACACCACCCTGCCTCCATCGCCTGTAGTAGCCCATTAATTTGGCAAGGCACTTTCAATTGTAGGAGGTTCAGGTGTTGATTGCATGGGCAAAGCCTGGGCAGTGATTACTGCAAGTTGTTTGAGCTTATGTTGGCATCAGAGTTTGGCTTGGTAGCTGCGGCACGAGGTTAAGTGAGCTGCAGCTATTCTTTTCCGACGTTCCTTCCTAACGTTTCCTAGCAATGATACACCTGATCTGCGTTGATCTGCGGTTGAAGGCTTGGGGGGTTTCCAAAGTTGGGATCCCTAACCATCCGCCAACTTAAGCAAGAGCAATAGTCTAAAAGACTAGTATCCCTTAGCCCCACCCTGTAATAGTGGTATAATAGGAATGTATGAGGACCCTAATATAATCCCTAGTATCCCTATAGTCACTATTACAGGGTGGGGGCACCTAAAGTATCCCCCTTAATAACTACTGTGATATTCCCCTACATACTCCCCTAGATAACCTCCCTTCAAGGAGTTTAGACTATAGCTCACATGGGATCTCCTTTTGGCTCTGGTAATTATCTTTTAAATAGTTTAGGGTTTAGGGTTTAGGGATCTTTCAAACAATCCACTTCTCCGGCATGCAGCGCCTTGTACTTCATGGCCCCAACTTTCGAAGAGTCTCCAAGCAGGGCTGCATCGGAAGACTTCGCCACCTGAATCCTTGGTAATATGGGGATTTCCTAAAATTGAGGGGTACCATTTTGGGGGTCCCCATAATAAGGACTATAGTATATTGGGGTCTAAATTGGGGTCCCCTTATTTTGGGAAACTACCATATAGACCCATGATTGATAAATCTCCCTCCTTTTAAGGGCCTTGATATTGGGGTAATCCCGTAATCCCTATTGTGGGGAGGGGGTCTGTTAATCACAGGTGTACGTTAAGAGGTCACCTGGACCCATCTTCTATGTGGATGTGCAAGAAGATCAAGACAGAAGAAGCAGTTGTTGCTGTTGTAACTATAGTTTTGGCCATGCGTGTAATTGTAATAATCACAGAAGCACCAGTAAGAGTAACAGTAATGAGGATGTAGGCGGCAGCAGCAGGAGCAGCAGCAACAGTGGGGTAGTCCATACCTGTCAGAAATTGCCCTGGACGTCGCTCTCAGGCAGGAACGTCTCCAGCAACTCCTGATCGCTGTACTCGCTCAGCCTCGAGGGTGCCACTCAGGATATTCTCAAAGGTTGAGATGCTTTTGGGAGGGCTGATGGGATACATAGGGTGATCCATGCACTGCTTCCTACACCAAAGAGTGGCCAATTCATGGTCGAGAGAATGCCCGATACATCTTTCTCTCTATGAGCAAAGCCATTCCTTTGGCAGTGTGAAGCTGTCTGGGCCCTGTGCTGAAGGACATCGGCTTGGTCGGCTTGGGCTTGGTGGTTCGATGGCTTTGGAAGCGGGCTCAAAAAAGACATGTTTTCCTTTCTTGCTCTGAAGAAAAAATGCCAACCGCCCAATTGCCATAGGAACGTTACAGCACTTACGCGTCCTTCTGTTGTGTTGTCTCCAAACAGGGAGTTCATTACGCTTGACAGGCGTCTCTTGCTTTGTGACTTCTAACGACCATGTGTGAGTCCGGATATTCATCCTGGATTCTGGTCCGCATGTATACTCCGCAGAAGAAGGTGACGAATTTCATCAGGACCCTTTGAAGGCATGCATATGCATCCACGCCTACTTTGCATTCAGGACCCTCGACACCTGCGAGCTGTGAACCCTTAAAACCATCAAAAGCCCAAGCTGAAGAGCCCCAAGCACTGACCAGATTATAGTGTCAGCGAATCTCATACCAAGTGGCACATGTCCGTAATAGTCGAGAACTGCAAGACCTGGCCAAGGACCGCAGTGAGGGGGACTTAGCGGTTGAGGACGGTTCCAGATTCAGGGGTTGGCCTTGGAGCTTTTAGGAGAGAGAGAGAGAGAGAAAGAAGAGAGCGAGACAGAGAGAGAGAGTTTGCCTTAGGTTCAAGGCAGAGGCTATGGGGTTGAGGGAGCTAGGTAAAAATGACTGCCGGAAGTAGAGATCCTCTCTCCTTCGAATCAGCCCCCGAAAGCTTCGAATTTGAGGATTGAAGGCCCTGAATTCTGGCAGTAGCAATTGGCGAGGTTTCCCATGTGTGGTCACGCCTGATTTTTCTTGACCTGTTTCCCATCCTTTTCAAGACTCTTCTATGCCAGCAGGACATGCGGCTGCAGTATTTGAAGCGAAGCCTCGGACTAAGAGTTCGGGGCCTTGCAGCAGCTAAACCTCTGGCAATAGTTATCCAATGTCCAGGGTTCTGTCGAGGTTGCCCTCATGGTCACCTGTCGTCTCGTACAGACGTCACCAGGTGGACCGCCCAGACATGAAAAATCCACACATGGATGCTCTGGTAAACGCATGCTCTTGGATCACGAACCTTAGGAGGGTTTGGACATGAATGCGCTTTTAATCGAATGCTCCTGGAACCGGAACGTTATGACGATTTGGGCAGGATGCTCTGCTAATTCTATGGTCTTGGAACACGAACACAGAAGCATGAATTGTACTCTTGGAACACGAACATTACTATGGGTTGGGCAAGGATGCTGGATCTTCTGGTCATCGTATGTTGTTGGAACACAATATATATATATATACATGTATATATATATACATATATATACATATATACACCATGAGTAGGTCAAATCATAGAATCAAATAACCTACTGGCAGCTCCAAGCAACTTCCGGGGGATCATAAGCCAGCTCAGAAGCTCAGGTATATGTAGTTGCAAGTCCCAAGAGCCACGAACAAAAGCCGAAACCAGCCGGGGACACGTTCGGCTTTCAGATTTGCAGAGTCCTCCGGCGAGAAGGTGCAACGCAGCCGCCTAGCGTCCATGGTTTAGGATAAGTTCTAGGACTCAAGGGTTGAAGATTTGAAGGCTCCCAGAAAGGGGGCCCAATATATTCAGACCCCAACCTACAACATTCCTCATTAGTAATAATTGGAAAGTCGCATTTCAGGGCGGAGGCATGTTGGGAGCAGGCAGGGGAGAGGGTGGTACAGCACGATAATTACAAGATTCTCCATGCAAAGCATACAGACTCAAGACATTGCCAGCATGTTGGGATCAGGCACTCTGTCGTGGGCTAAGTTCTCAAGCGACGCAAGTGTAGAATCCCAGGCTTTCAAGGCCTACAGCCATCCGAAACAAGTATGAAGATCTTATATGTGAAGTGGAGGTGTTTGCAAGTCCTGCTCGATCCCTGTCGTCATGCTATGCTGCTTGGAATTAAAACTGCATTTTAGGATTTCAAAACCTGGAGACCCCAATCTAACCTCAGAACATATTGTATCTCTCATTATGGGCACTCTCAATAGGGAACTCCTTCGGAAACTCTTTACATCCCTACATAGCCCCCTTAGAGCCCGTATGTGTGTTTCTGGTATGTATGTATGTATGTCTGCATAAACGTATGTATGTATGTACGTATGTACGTATGTACGTATGTACGTATGTACGTATGTGTATGTATGGACAAGCCTAGGAATATGTATACCCACTATACCCCTTTAACTTACAAGGACCCCTTATACGTCTAGAACAGAACTTCGGGGTTGGCTAGTGTTGCTGTCGGACTTCGCATGCCGATTTTGAGCTCTCTGCGCCCAGGTCCTGCGGATGAAAGTGTATAGGGATATTACCCCAAGGAAATAGGGGGTTCTACAAGCACATATAGAAATGCACAAGTTGAGCGACATACGTGCAGCGATGTGCAGCGCTTCTGCTGGACGGCCGGCACTTTTACTCAGACTGACCCCACAGCGGCATGAAGTTGCTGGATTGAAGTCAAGGGCTTCCACGATGGAAGTCAAGAAAATCATCCCCAAATCCATTGTAGTTGTAACTTCTCGGACAGGTCTTCTTCTCTAAGGACCTTTGGTTCATGCCGGCCTGGCGGCCTGGGAAGAGCAGCAAAAACCAATGAAGGAATCCCAGTGTTGTAGTTGGGTTGGCCTCGCCCTCGCCAAAACTGCCCAAACAGAAGCGAAAGCCTGATGACTGAGGCACATCCTGTTCTGCATCATCTTGAGATATGAGATGGGAGTTTCTCAAAATTGCAAGGCCTCGAGGGCCCCAGGACATTTAAGGATTGTATTTTGATAATATAAGGGTCGCCTCATGGGCTATAGAGGGACATTGCTGAGATACTCCCGAACAAAATGTGGTTTGATGCCTTGTATCCTGTAACTGTGACTGGGCACTGACTTGAGTGAACGCATCTGATTAGGCTTCATTAGGTTCTGCATCCGGATCTCCGCCAGAAGAGACAGGTACGTTGGCTTCTCTCCTCCGCCACTTGGTGCCTCAAATTTGTCGTTCTTGCCCCATCGCTCAAAGAACGCTTCGGCACTGATTAAAAAAGACCTGCCAGATGGCTCTTCCCCAGTTGAAACCTCTGTGCTTCGAGCTCAATTTGGCATCCTTGCGTAGGAATTCAAGTTTCAAGTTGCTGCGCCTCTCCGAGGTTGTTCTCCAGGATTTTGCTTTTGTGGCACTGCGGCTGCCTGGCCATATATTGAAAGTGGAAGTCCCTCTTACCCTACAAATTGAGAGAATGCTTCTTACAGGGAGTGTCAAGGGCCCATAATTTTGAGAAAAAACCAACCTGGCTCCGTCCATATGGCTCCGAAAAGATTCGCGGAATAAGTGGAGGTGATGTCCGGAACGCGCTCTCGTACAAGCAGATAGCAAGAACTAGGCCAGCCACCAGCAAGCTTGCTAGACCTGATAGGGCGGATTGAAATTTAGGGCGGCGCTTCTCATTATCATCTGTCTGATTACAAGGGCTTGTCAAAGATCTAATATCAGAATCGATTTCTACGAACCCTACCAGCCACCAGTAAGGAACCATGGTCCCCCTTAAGTAGATAGAATCTTTCTTTGGGTATATTACAAAAAGATCCCCATATACCCCAAATTCTATCTACTCAAGGGGGACTATAAACCAAAGCACCAAAGCTTGTCCAATCGGAGACAAGAAGCAGCAGAGTCCAGTCATACGTCTTTCATGGCGGCACGGGATGACATGTGTTTAGAACATCACACACCCACCGAATGGAGATAAGTGACGTCTTCTCAAAGGAATGGACCCTTGTGAGTACGGATACACGGCATCTAAGACCTAGGGTGCGCTAACATTGGATCTTTTCCTTTGAAACTAGCCACATGAACTTGATGGATGGGGACTTGAACCAAATGCCAGGGTCCGAATGCTTACTGAGAAAATGTGACAACTACTGTACTCCCCCTTACGTGGATAGAATATGGGGTATATGGGGATCTTATTATGATATACCAAATCCATATTTCATCTAAGAATCTACTTAAGGGGGACTATAGTCCTCTAGTTGCCACTATTCCTGCTCCTCCTGCTGCGAATATTGTCTGAACGCCTCAGCCTGGCAGCATTTTGATACGCAATTTCCTGCTTTTAGGCTGCTCATGGCGCCATTGGCGGTCAGTGCGTGCACGACTTCATGCTCTGAAAATTTTCTGCACTAACGTTGAAGCAGGGTCTACACATGTTGAAGCAAAGCACAGCAATCATCTGGCTTCTTATGGCTTGAACGCCCGTCTTGTTCCACGCTATTCTTTATGAAGATTGGTCGCAGTGCAGGCACACGGACCCACACATATACTTTGAAAAAGATGTCGAAAAAGATGTCGAAGGCTCCAGACTCCAAGCAGGCAAAATTCAAAAAAGTCTAAGCTACCCGCATACACCCACCATGTCTGAGGAAGTGGCACGTCTCGGAGCACCAGGTAGCTGTCGCCGTACTGCGCACATTTGACAACCCCGCGATGGTCGTTCATGGCATTGAGCACTCCATACTTGCAGCGGTCGAAGCCCTGTCAAGGCTTGCATGCAGCATGGTCTAACATAGAGGTCCATACCACGGGAATGCCATTTTGGTACAAATTGAGGTGATTGCGTGTTTGGCATCATTGCTACCTCACACTGTCACCACATGATTTCGGTGCAATTCCTGCTTCATCTTTGTCAAACCATCCTGGACAGACTGAAACTCAGCAGCATGTGAGCTATAGTCTCAACT